>CAUYQU010072308.1:0-64393 GCA_963574635.1 Cheracebus regulus
CCCGAGAGATGCCAGCCTCGCGCCCTAGCCGCGCCCGGCTTCGGGACAGGACCCTAGCGGTCGGGATGCGCCCGGTGGTCGGTCTCTCGGACGGAAGCGGCGGGCGGGGGACAAACGCGGGCCGTGCGGCTGCGTGTGGCCCGCGGATTTCGCTAGGGGAGCTGTTCGGCTCGCCTGCGGATTCCTCCCCGCGGGGAAGAAAGGCCTTGAGCGCGGGTGCGCTCGGCCGGCGAGTAGCGCTCTGGCAGCGCGGGACCCGCGCGGGGGCGGAGCCGGGGGGGCGGGGGCGGAGCAGGGCTGGAGGCGGGGCCGGAGCAGGGCTGGAGGCGGGGCCGGGGCCGGGGCCGCGGCCGGAGACCGGGTGGGAGAATGCAAACAAGGTCCGGTCGTTTACAAGCGTCTGCTGCCGATTGTCAGCTCCTAACCAATCCTCCGTTCGCCAAGAAGGCTCCATAGGGGAAGGGATAAATAATTTGGGGCTGTTTTGTTTACTGCCGTATCCTGAGGGGCTAGAATAGTGTCTGGCATTTAGAAGACACTCAAAAACATGTTGAGTGAATGAATGAACTAAAGAGTGAATGGGTTCTCTCCTGGCTCCCTCACTTACTAGTTGTATAAACCTCCGTGATCATAATTCTACAACCAGTAAAACGAGTATAAAAATATCTACCATTGAGTAAATGTTGTAAATATTTAAAACATTCCCCATTTTAGATTCTCCTCCCTTCTCTGTGGGTCTCTCCTCCATACTCCTACCCTTCCCTCAACCCCCTACTGAACAACGTGTTTCAGGATAAACAGAAAGACAGATGCTTCATGTTTGTCTACCTGTTGTTTATGACCTGTCAGCTTCCAAAATAGACTCTGAGGCTGGGCGCGGTGACTCACACCCGTAATCCCAGCACTTTGGGAAGCCGAGGCAGATGGATCACCTGAGGCCAAGAGTTCAAGACCAGCCTAGCCAACATGGTGAAACCCTGTCTCTACTAAAAATACAAAAATTAACTGGGCATAGGGGCGGGTGCCTGTAATCCCAGTTACTCAGGAGCCTGAGGCAGTAGAATAGCTTGAACCTGGGAAGTGGAGGTAGCAGTGAGCTGAGATTTCACCGTTGCACTCCAGCCTGGGTGACAAGAGTGAAACTCTGTCTCAAAACAACAACAACAATAACAACAAAAACCCAAAACCCAAAATAGGCTATGAGGGAGATTTCAAGTAAAATGTATGTATATTCTAAACATTACAGCTACTAAAATGGAAATGTTAATATCTTTTTGAAGGAGAGGAAAAAAATACACTAACCACCTAAATTATTTTAACTGAGTATTCAGTCTCACTTTTAGCTTTCTGGCCTTGTAGGAAAGGGAGGAAAAGGATGTTTCATATTTTTTTGTAGATGGAAAAAATGAGCCTTTTAATCTATGAAGTCAACTAACATTTACTGATACTTCTTTAAGGCTAGGCACAAGGGTGATCATAAAGAGGATGTCACAGTCCTACCTCTCATGTGACCCTGGGCAGAATTCCCACCAGTCCCCTAAGATCTGAAGGGAATTCATCTAGGATCCTATTCCTTATAAAAGACATTCAACATTGAAAATATTTTCAGCAACAGTTTTAGAGAATTTGCAGAAATAGACTCTAAAAATGAGGGATATCCAATACCAAACTCCATGTGCCATATGCACTTTTTTATATAAACATATATATTAATATAAAACTATATCAAAATGTTAACTATGACTTATTGCAAATTGGATGATAGTAGGTGATTTTTATTTTGTTTCTTTTCCAAACATTCTACAGTAAATATCTTGCTTATATTATTAGGAAAAAAGGTTTTAAAAACAAATGTATTCTATCCCAATATATGAAGAGCTTGGAAGTTGTCACTCCACTCCCCACAGCAAGAGAAAAGCTGAACAAATTGAAGATCAACAACTCTTCTTGTTTTGATATCAGTGAATCAAGTCACAGGGCAAGCTACAAAAACTGGAGAGACAGACAAATGAGAAGAATCACAGATTAGAGGGACCAGAAGCCTCTGAAATCATAGCAAAACTTGAATTATAATTGACTAATTGCTGGAGACTGAGTGTGGACTAGCTTGAGAGTTAAACACTGTTGGGTACTCAATCTTAGTGGGATTCTCCCCTGCTTGCTTGAGGTTTAACTCCAAGAAGCTCTACCAAGTTCTCGTGGTAAAGACCATAGGAAAAATCCTGTCTGGCCAGTGGGAGGGGATAAATAACCATTTTGAGATATACCCAGAGTGTTCTGTAACAAAAAATTTTCCTCAAGGGGAATTACATTACCAGAGCCTAAACCGACCTAGCAGAAGGGCAATTAGACAACTCAGCCCCCTGTAGCCTTCCTGTCTATCATGACTAAAGGAAAAAAGCAAAGGCTAAGAAACTTCTCTGAGGATCATAGCCCAGAGACTCAGGCCCATAAAGTGAATCCCTGAGATTTAATCATAAGATTGTAGAATGTTTTGCCTACATAGTATCTTACCACCAGATCAACTGGACTCTGTAGTATAATAACAGTGGATTACAACTCCATTTAAGAAGGCATTTCTAGGAAAACCCAAAGACAATGGAGGAGACAAAAATGAGGACACTAGATAAAACAGAAGCCTCTGACACCTACAACTACAGCAAACGTTTAACACAGCCCAATTCTTAGCCAGATAAACATAATACCTCATCCTTAAGGATGGTTTGTCTCAGTTCCCATGACCTGGTATGTTATATCTAGCTTTCACCAAAAAATTACAAGGCATGCTAAAAGGCAGACAACTCTAAACACAATTGGAAGAAACAAAGTAAGCTTAGAAATAAGACTCAGAGATGGCAGAGAATTTACAAATCAGACCAGGAATTTAAAATCGTGATGATTGCTATGCTAAGGGTTTTGTATTATAGAAAAATATCTGGTTTGGTTCTTGCCCAGAACTCCTAAATCCCCTGTAATTTCCTGAATAATAGGAAGTTATAATGAGGCTACTTTTGGTGGGCCCCTGGATAGCTTTTGGATGGAGGCTGGTCACCAAGAAGACCAAGCTTTATAATCAATAAAGCCTGGAACTTTCAGCCCTACGCCTTCCACCCCAACCTCCAGGAAGGAGAGAGGGACTGGAGATGGAGTTAATGATCAATCATGCCTACATGATGTAACCTTCACAAGTAACCCCTGAACAACAAACAGAGTTTGAAGAGCTTCTGGGTTGGCTAACACATTAAGGTTCAGGGAGGGTGGTGTTAGAGAGGGCATGGAAGCTCAGTGCCCCTTCTCCCGTACATGTCCTAGTTATCTCCTCCATTTGGCTGTTCCTGAGTTGTATTTTTTATATAAACCAGTAATAGTAAGTAAAGTGCTTTCCTGAGTTCTGTGAGTATATGTAGGGTTTTTTTTTTAGATGTTCTTTATCAGGTTGAGAATAACTGTTCAAAATAATAACAGCAGCCACATATTGGGTGATTATAGCTTATGAATAAGTAAAATGTATAATAGCAATGTTATAAGGGTTGAGAGGGAGATATTGGAAATACTCTCTCCTAAGACAACCTGTGTGCTACCCATGAATTAGTATATTGTTATTTGAAAATGGACTTAGATTAGTTATAATGTATATTGCAAACTCTAGGGCAGTCACTAAAGATTTGTTAGAAAGAAGTATAATTAATGTGATGGTTAATATTGAGTGTCAATTTGATTGGATTGAAGGATGCAAAGTATTGTTCCTGGGTATGTCTGTGAAGGTGTTGCCTAAGGAGATTAAAATTTGAGTCAGTGGACTGGGAAAGGCAGACCCACCCCCAATCTGGGTGGGCACCATCTAATCAGTTGCCAGTATGACCAGAATACAAACAGGCAGAAGAATGTGGAAAGACTAGACTGGCTGAGTCTTCTGGCCTCCATCTTTCTCCCCTGCTGGACCTTCCTACCCTTGAACATCAAACTCTAGCTCATAATAATGTATCAGTATTGGCTCATCAATGGTAAGAAATATACCACATAACAGCAAGATATTAATAATAGGTGCAACTGTGGTAGGGGAGGGGGAGCATATGGGAAATCTCTGAACTATATGCTCACTTTTTCTGTAAATGAGGTTTATTATTTTAAATGCACTTTGTTCATTAACTCAGTTAATATTTACTTATTGCTATTCATGCCAAGCACTGTTATAGGTGTTGGAGAGAGCATGGTGTATGACACAGACCAAGTCTCTGCTCTCTCATGGTACTTATATTCTAGTGGGGGATGGTGGTACTGGCACAAACCCATGACTGAACAAGATAATTTCAGAGTGACATGAAGATAAAGTAACCAGGTGGTTAGCTAGAGAGTGCCTGGGAGAGCTACCTTGGACAAGCCGATCTGGAAGGACCTCTCTCAGTTGAAGGCATCTGGACAGAGACTTGAACAATGGAAAGCCTAGTGCCCAGAATTCCAGGAAGACCAGGCTAGAAGAAGAACAAATGCTAAAGTCCAAAAGCCTCTGGAACTGGCATCAGTTAGGGAAGGAAAGGAAGGAGTCCACTGTGGAGTCGTGGATGACTTGTACTTGTGGGCTTGAGCCATGGGCTGGATGGTGGTAACATGAATTGACGTGGGAAAGACCAAGAAACCCTCTAGGGTTGGAGGATGGAAATCAAATGTCAAGAAAGCAGTGCGAGAATCCAAAGGCCTGTGAGTGGGCACAGCAAGGTGGGTAGCCATGCCAAGCAGAATTGGGGGAGCCATGGAGGTCCATCATGGGTGACAGAACCTGAACACAACCTAAACCTGGCATGATCATTGGGCAAAGGGGGCATCCATCAGTGAAAGTTGCTTGGCACAGGGGGTTGGAGCATGATGAAGTCCTGCAGTGCGAGGGTGGCATCCACATGGGGTAGTTGGGTGGGGCCCAGTGTGAGACTCAGAACCTGAGAGGATTGAGGAGGAAATTCTCATAGGGACAGCCTGGAGTGGG
The DNA here is from genome assembly GCA_963574635.1 of Cheracebus regulus. Taxonomy (NCBI): domain Eukaryota; kingdom Metazoa; phylum Chordata; class Mammalia; order Primates; family Pitheciidae; genus Cheracebus; species Cheracebus regulus. The sequence goes on from CAUYQU010072308.1 coordinate 4,982, forward strand.
GTCTTGGACCCCAAATGGGTTGAAGAGGGCATCTATGCTGGGAAGAAGATGGCAGCAGGAATAGGAGAGTGGTTGCACATGGGTGATTGATAAAAACACAAATATAGTAAGGACAATGGGTGCTAGGGTTCTCATTGTCTGAGAAGGAAGTTGCAAGTATTGAAAGGGAGAAACCAGAACTAACCCTATAATACGGGGTTGGAATTGGAGGTGTTGATGTGAACTCATGATTTTCTATAGATAGATAGATGGATGGAGAGATAGATGGATAGATGAACAGATAGATAGGATAGATAGATGTAGGATAGGCCAGGTGGAGTGGCTCATGCCTGAAATCTCAGCACTTTGGGAGGCTGAGGTGGGTGGATCACTTGAGTCCAGGGGTTTCAGACCACCCTGGGCAACATGACAAAAACACATCTCTACCAAAAATACCTGCCTGGGGTCCCAGCTACTTGGAAGGCTGAGGTGGGAGGATCACTGAGCCTGGGAGGTCAAGACTTCAATGAGCCACTGCACTCTAGCCTAGGCAACAGAGTGACAACCTCTCTCTCAAAAAAAAAAAAAAAAGAGAAAAAGAAATATAGATATATATAGATAAAGACATAAATGTGTGTATATATTTTCCCTCTAACTCTGCCCTCTGAGATATAAGTGTGTGTGTGTGCATTTCCTCCAGCCCTGTCCTCTGCAAAACCTGACAACACTTCCACAGCAATGAACACACCTAGCTTCCCGATCTTCACTTCTAAATATAGAATCAAAAGGAACTGGATTCCTTGCAAAAGGAATTGGATTCTTTGGAGAAATGACTGATTCCAGGGTATAGGCAGGCAAAGTACAAGGTAAATTTGAACACTATATTCAGGAAGGAAGGAAGTACTCAAACAGTGTTGGGGCCATGTCAAAAGGACTGGCCAAAACAGGGATAATTTGAGAAATCATGCTGGTAGTGGGCTATAACCCTGAATAAAAAGGAAAATCATGAGTCCACATTTGTGGTTTCCTTTTTAAACAGTGAATAAATAGAAAGTTTGATGAAGAACACTGTATTTACATAGTCTCAAAGTGTCTCATCACAAAGATACTTGTTAATTACAAAGGGGAAAAGAATACAGTAGTAAACATTAAAATGGAACTTCATCAATAATGAGACAAAGCAGAACTGTGCACCATGTAACAGGAAGTGATGAAAAGAAGACAGCACCACACCTGTGACGCTTCCACCAATGGCGCATAACCAAGTGACACAAGGCCCAGCCCTCAGCCCTCTTCATCTGTTCTTTGTTTTTGACTTTTTTGTTTCTGTTTTTGAGACAGGGTCTTGCTCTGTTGCCTGGGCTGGAGTGCAATGTCATGACCTCGACTCATTGCAACTTCCACCTCCTTGGTTCAAGCAATTCTCCTGCCTCAGCCTCCCAAGTAGCTGGGATTACAGGTGCCCACCACCATGCCTAGCTAATTTTTGTACTTTTAGTAGAGATAGGGTTTCACCATGGTAGGCTGGTCTCGAACTCCTGACCTCAGGTGATCCACCCACCTCGGCCTCCCAAAGTGCTGGGATTACAGGCATGAGCCACCATGCCTGGCCTTCATCTGCAACTGCTGGCTTAATGTTCCAGGTCTATGTTGATGATGCACAAATTTATACTTCCATCTCTTACCTTTCTACTGAGGCCTTTCCATGGAGGGAGCCACAAAAGCCCATCACAGACATCCTACAAAGTAACTGGCCTGTAGTCTCCATAAGTATCAAGGTCTGGGGAACCATTTAAGACTGAAGGATACTAGAGACATGACCACTACATGTGATTCATGATTCTGGACTAGATCCTTTTACCACAACAGACATGGCAGGTGAAACTTGAAGGGGGTCAGAGGATTAGATGGTATTAATGAATCAAAGTTAATTTTCTGATTTGATGGTGGTATTATAGTTAGGTAGGTCAATGTTCTTGTTTGTAGGAAATAAACATAAAAAGGCTTTAGAGGTGATGGGACACCAGGAAATACCTCAGAAAACAACTTATTTGTGCTGTAGTTCAACTTTTCTGTGAAGTTGATAATGGTTTAAAAGTAACAATGGCCAGGTGTCTTGGTTCATGCCTGCAATCCCAGCACTTTGGGAGGTTGAGGTAGGAGGATCACTTGAGGCCAGAAATTTTTGGCCAGGCTGATCAACATAGTGAGACCCTGTCTCTATCAAAAATTTTAAAAATTAGCCAGACATGGTGGCACATGCCTGTAGTACTGGCTACTTGGGAGGCTGAGGCAAGAGAATTGCCTGAGTTTGGGAGTCAAGACTGCAGTGCACTGTGATCACTCCACTGTACTCCAGCCTGGGAGACAGAGGGAGACCCTGTCTTAAAAAAAAAAAAAAAGTATTGAAGGCATACAAAGACAGTGTCAGGGAGATATACAATTTTGGGCCTCAATGGAAAGGTACAAGGTGGAGATAAAAACTTGTGAGTCATCAGCATATAGCTGGAGCTGTAAGCCATCATTTGCATGGGTTCATCTAAAGAACAGATGAAGAGGGCTGAGGGTGGGGCCCTGGGTCAGGACCATGTTTAGACATCCAGTAGAGAAGCAAGGCCAGGGGACCCAGGGGCATGGAGATTGGATGTCATGGAAGTCAAGAGGAGATAATTTCTTGAGAAGGGGGAGATCACTCCTGCTGAATGTGGCTGAGGGGTCAAACAAGATGAGGGAGTGACCATGGGCCTTTGCAACCCAGAGGCTGCCAGTAACCTACTGATGAGAGCCATTTCAGGAGACATCAGTTAGAGAATGTGGTAGGCGGATCAGTGGCCCCCAAAGATATCTACCTCCTAATCCCCAGGATCTGTGAATATAACATCTTATATGTTCAAAGAGATTTTGCAGATTTGCCCAAATGAAGAATCTTGAGATAGGGATGTGATGATGAAATATCCAGGTAGGCTCAAAGTAATCGCCAGGTCTTCATAAAAGGGAGGCAGGAGAATCAGAGTCAGAGAAAGAAGATGGAAGGACAGACGAGGAGGCCAGACACTGGAAGAGGCTGTGCTGCCGGTTTTGAAGATGAAGGGCCAGGGGCCACGAACCAAGGAACGCAGGAGACTTCTAGAAGGAAAGCAGCCTTGCCGGCACCTTGACTTTGGAACTTCTGACCTCCAGAACTGTAGGATAATAAACTTGTGTTGTGTACGCCACTGACGTCGTGATCATTTGTGGCAGTGGCAGTGGGGAACTACTACAGAGAGAGGGCTGAGAAAAAAAATTGGAGGTGAGAGAAACGAACTTGGAAGTTTTGCTGTATAAGCCAGCAAAAGAAGGGGGTGAAGAACAAAGGGGGTCTTGGGGGGCAAGGGTGGATATTTTGATTTTTCTATTGTGAAATTAATAGACTTTCTTTTCTAAAGCAGGTTTAGGTTTACAGAAAAACTGAGTGGAAAGTGTGGAGAGTTCTATATACTTCCTCTTCACTCCCCACCCCCAGCCCACACGGCCAGTTTCCCTCTTATCAACAACTTGCATTAGGGTAGAATATTTGTTATCATTGATGGACCAATTGATTTAACATTTCCCCCCTTTTGGTCATTTTCTCAATTTTGAGAGATTGACCAGAACTTTGGTTATTGATATCAGTATTACCATTGTAAAGGTACTTACTTGGTCTTGAAACCCACTGGGAAAATTAAATCAAGTTTAGCCTAAAGCGCCCTTCTTCTGTATTTAAGTTTGGCCTAAAGGTTCTTCTGTACATCGTGAGGTATAAACCGACTGTAGCCTACAGTGATGCCAATCCCTGAATTTGGCCAATCAAATGTAGCCAACTGTTAGAACCATGTTCAAATAAGGCAAACGTTGGGCTGTTACCAGAACACCTGTTGTTTCTGTATCTCACTTCTGTTTTCTGTAGATCACTTTTTTTTTTTTTTGCTGTCCATCAATCTTCTTCACCACGTGGAGGGGCTGGAGTCTCTCTGAATCTGCTGTGATTCTGGGGGTTGCCTGATTTGTGAATCACTCATTGCTCAATTAAACGCCTTTAAATTTAATTCAGCTGAAGTTTGTCTTTTAACAACCCCAAAATCACTAAGCCAAAGGGAAGTCAAGCTGGGAACTGCGTCAGGCAAACCTGCCTCCCATTTCGTTCGTGTTAAGATAGCGACAACGACTGAAAAAAAAAAAAATGCTACATACTGCCCTCAATTTGCTCACAAGGAAATTCCTTGTTTCACTAAGCCAGACTAAGGCAAAAGTGACTATTCCTCTATTGTCCTCTCACATGTAAATTGTGTACTCAGTGAAGGCTAATCAGAGACTCAAAACAATGCAACCATTTGTCTCTTACCTACCTCTGACCTGGAAGCCCGCTTCCCACCTCGGGTTGTCCCGCCTTTCCGGACCAAATCAATGTACATCTTACACATATTGATTGATGTCTCCTGTCTCCCTAAATCGTATAAATCCAAGCTGTGCCCCGACCACCTTGGGCACCTGTCATCAGGACCTCCTGAGGCTGTGTAATGGGTGTGTCTTAAATCCTGGCAAAATAACCTTTTTTTTTTTTTTTTTTTTTTAAATGGAGTTTTGCTCTTGTTACCCAGGCTGGAGTGCAATGGCATGATCTGGGTTCACTGCAACCTCTGCCTCCCAGGTTCAAGCACTTCTCCTGCCTCAGCCTCCTGAGTAGCTGGGATTACAAGTATGTGCCACCACGCCCGGCTAATTTTGTATTTTTAATAGAGACAGGGTTTCTCTATGTTGGTCAGGCTGGTCTCGAACTCTTGACCTCAGATAATCCACCCACCTCAGCCTCCCAAAGTGCTGGGATTACAGGTGTGAGCCATTGCACCCTGCCAGCAAAATAAACTTTCCAAATTGACTGAGACCTGTCTCAGATATTTTGGCATCACATGCTCTTAACAGGAAGTATGTGACAATATTATCTGCCGAGGGAGAATCATGATGGAGATCCTTCATGGATCAGAAGGTTTGTGGAGAAAGAACATTCTAAACATGGAATACTCTTGTATATGAAAGACTGCATGATGGAAGGTGACTCTGTGAAAATGTTTTTCAGGGCTGGAGAGACTACTAATGTGGGTTTGATCCTTCTCTTCATAAAATCCATACACCTACAACTTTCTACTCTCCCAGGGGGTCAGGGGAAGGCGTGCCAAATTAGGAGTCTGGAGAACGGAATCTAGTCTCGACTGTGGTGTGAACATCTCGTTGGTCACATTTGCTTGTGAGGCCAAATAGTCAACTCTGGCTTCCTCTTGGCAGACCTTGGCTGAGGTTCCAGATGGTATTGCTCATGAGAAGCTATGAGCTCAATTTCAAACTGGCACATGTGAGGACAGTAGGGGGGCCAGTTCCCTCACTGAGTCTCTGACCGAGAAACCGCAGACCAGAGTTTGACCACGCTTAGCCTCTCTCTTTTGGCAACTGTCCTTCCAGGCAGGTGGAAGGAAGTGAGGTGGGGACAGACTGCTGCTTCCTGCTCAGCTGTCACATGTTGCTATGGCTTGAGTGTCTCTCCTGCAAAAACCTAAAATCCAAAATGTTCCAGGAGTTCCTCTGAGTGCTCAAAAAGTTTCAGATTACGGAGCATATTGGATTTGGGATGCTCAACCTTTACTAATAGGGTGCTGCAACCTTGGCAAGCTCCTGACCTTGTAAGACTCAGAAAGAAGCAGCTGCCTCCAGCACAGCCAACTTCAACTCAGTGACTAAGCCACATGCACATGACCTGGTTTCTCCACCTCTGATTCTCAGAATTACTTGTTGGCTTCCTCTTTCATTCTCTTTTTAAGCTAGTGTCACTGACGGGCTTGGTTCTGGCCACAGCTTTGCACCACCAGCCTTCTTATGGGGAAGGTGCCAGGGCTCTGTGGCTGCTGCAGTTCCTGTGGTGTCCAGACCGTTCCTCAGGCTTGCTTGAGAAATGGGCTCTATCAGCGCTTGAAGAGCAAGAAAAAGGAAAGGAGAATGGAGTCAATCTTCTTATCTGGAAAACGCTGATGGATCAAGGGACTCCAGAAGTCCGTTGAGACTTTAGTTAGTGACAATGAGTCAATGTGGCATAGACATGATTGAATATCATTCAGTGAGTTACTACAGAAATGTAGATTCATTAAAAAAAAAAAAAAACTCGAGTCTCATCAACTGTTTCTCATTTTTCTTGGATCTCCCAATGACCCATGGTCATCTGCTTGGGAGGTCCCTGTGCATGAGCACCTGATGGATTTGCAGGAGACCCTGCTCTTCTACGGCAGTAGCCCCAGTGGGCAGGCAGCTCAAATGAGGCTGCGAAGGGCTCATGAAGGTGCCTAGACTTGATCTCAGGTTTTGGTGGGCTCTTGGGGAGCAGGAGTTTCTTTGGATATGGGACCCCTTTGAAGGTCCCCAAACTCACCCCAGGGAGAACTCAGTCAGTGTCCCCCGCAGGGAGAGCTGTGAGAAACTCATGGAAGAATGCTGCAGGGAACACTGCCAAAAGTACAAGTCTGGAGAGTTCTAAACCACACTTCAGGGACTCGAATGGTTTGTGATGCTGGCAGGGAGTGAACTTCCATGTGAAATCTCAATAATTTCTCTGGGTGTGAGAGGAGAGCCGAGTAATATTTCCAGGACCATTTTGTTGCTGTCCAGACCTCTTCCTGTCCATCCCTGGGGCAGTGTAGCCAGGAGAAGTGGAGATGACATTTGTTTGCAAACGATATTTACTGAGCCCCTCGAGTTCAGAGCCCAAATTGGATTATTTTGTTTCTGATTAATTGATTGATTGGGGAGTGATGAAGGAATTTCCACTGGGTCTGGAAACTGGGAAAGGAAAAAGATGAGGATGATAAAGTCAGAAAAAGAACAAGCATTCAGGGTTGGGCATGATGGCTCACACATATAACCCCAACACTTTGGGAGGCTGAGGCTGGCAGATCACTTGAGGTCAGGAGTTCAAAACCAGCCTGGCCAACATGACAGAATCCTGTCTCCACTAAAATTACAAAAAATTAGCCCATGTGGTGGTATACACCTGTAGTCCCAGCTACTCTGGAGGCTGAGGCAGGAGAATTGCTTGACCCCAGGCGGTGGAGGCTGCAGTGAGCTGCGATCATGCTACTGTACTCCAGCCTGGGCAACAGAGTAAGACTCCACCTCAAAAAAAAAAAAAAAAAAAGAAAAGAAAAGAAAAAAAGGAAAGATTAAACTTCCAGCAAGAATGAGCATTCAGTAAGAATGCCAAAGCTTTGGGGTTCATGGTAGAAGGCCAGTGGTGGGGTATGTTCACTCCCTGGAGGCATTTGGAAAGTTGTGGGGTCAAAATTGGTTATCATGGTGATAGGCAGGTGCTACTGGCACTCGGTGGGTAGAGGCCAAAGATGCTAAATCCTTGGTAATTTCAGGTTGGTCTCCCATGTTGAAAGTAGTTCTGAGCTCTTCAAGACTCTTGAATCCATGGTTAGATCTTCCTGTAGGTAGAAAACAAAAACAAAACATGTTTCTAATGATTTGAGCTTAGAACTTAACTCTGTTTTACATTTTACCATACTTTATGATATGTGACTGAATTGTGACCCCTCAAATTCATATGTTAAAGTCCTAGCACCCAATGTGATGGGATTTGAAGGTTGGACCTTTGGGAGGCGATTAAGTCATGATCATGAAGACGGGGCTCTCACGAGGAGATTAGTACCCTTATGAGAAGAGTCAGGAGAGAGCTCTCACTGTCCCTACAAGTAAGGACATGGCAAGAAGATGGCCATCCACAAGCCAGGAAAAGAGCCCTCACCAAGAAGCAACTCTTGATCTTGCCCCCCAAACCTCCAGAACTGTGAGAAAGAAATTTCTGTTGCTTAAGACACCCATTCTATGGTCCTTTGTTATAGCAGCCATGCAGACTCAGAGAGTAGGGTTTTAATAGCACTGCATTTTCCAGAATCATAATAACTGCTGTGTAAATTGAGAGAAGACTGTACTTTAGTTTGCTCAGAAATTTACCACGAGTTCTTCTCCATTTTGGATACTCACACACCAATAACACTCCTGATAGCTGAGTCAATGGTAGTTCCCACCTGTACCAGACCATGTGAGAGCTGTGGTGTTTGTATGAATCCAGAAGTAGGAAATTCACATGATCAGATTCACAAGTTAACAAGCTTTTTCTCCCTTTGCTGTATCTAGGAAATATTTGAAGAAAGTAAGACTGGAAACTCAAGTGCAGTGAGGATGCTCTTGTCGCAGTTCAGATGTGATAGGGCTCTGGACTAGAAGGCAGTGGGAATGGATGAGAAGTATTTAGGAAGCGGAGTACATAAAATGTGGTGCTAGATTGGCTGAGTGAAGTTTGGATCATATAAGGAACTGAGGCAAACTCCCAGGATCCTGGATTAAGGCATCTGTTAGATGGTGGGATCATTTTCTAAGATGGTATGTGTGATGGTTAATTTCACGTGTTAATTTGGCTGGCCGACAGTATGCAGTTGTTTGGTTAGGTACCAGTCTAGATGTTGCTGTGAAGGCATTTTAAAGATGTGATTAATGTGAACCATGAATAAAGCAGATTACCCTCCGTAATAGGGACTGGCCTGATCAGATCAGCCTTAGGAGAAAAGACTGAAGTCCCTGAGCAAGAGGGAATTCTGCTTCCAGCTGCCTTCAGACTCAAGCTCCAACATGAACCTTCCCCTGGGTCTCCAGTCTGCTGAACTGTCCTGCAAATTTCAGACTTGCCAGCCCCCTCAAGCTTTTGAGTCAATTCCTTAAAATCAATCAATTTCTTTCTCTCTTACTCTCTCTCTCCCCTTCTCTCTCCCTCTACACACATACCTGATTGATTCTGTTTCTCTGGAGAACCCTAATATAGTATACAACTAGGAGCAGCACGTTGAGGGTAAAAGATACAATGAATTCTGTTGGAGGCACAGAGAGGTGGAAGTGCTAAGGGCATTGCAGAGGTTTCCTGGAGGTGGCTGCTTCCATGTGTCCAAAGTGAAGACGATTTGGACTGCAAGAATGGATTTGGAGACGGCAACTGATGCTGTGAGTGCAGATGAGCTACTCCAGAGAGACTGGACAACAGAGACTAGCATGTGAGGACAGAGCTACTGGCAACCTTCACATTCAAGAAATGGTGGAGGAAGATAAGCGAGCAGACGAGACAGCAAAGGAGCAGAGAGAACATAGAAAAACCACCAGAGTGCCATTACAGCTGCAAAGACAAAGGGTTCTCAGAGGGAGTGGCTGACAGAGTCCAAGGGCACTGACATATCAGGAGGATTAAGTGCTGAAGCAGTCGTTGGTGGCTTGATTGATTGCCTGGGGAGGGCATGAGACGAGAATGTAGAGGACTTGTTTTCGACAAGTTTGCTAGGAAGGCGAGGAAGGAGATCATGTTGCAGATGGAGGCAGATGTGGGAGGAGAGGAGTCCTGCTTCATGCTTTCCTTTTTTCTCCCCTAAATGGGAGAGTCTTGAGTGTGTTTATTTTTCTATTTTTATAATTAAAAAAAAATTTCTTTTTGAATAGACTCAGGGTCTATTTTGCCCAGGCTGGATTCTAATTTGTGTGCTGAAGCAATCCTCCTTCCCCCTCTGCCGACAGCCCACCCTCAGCCGCTCAAAGTGCACCACTGAGTGTGTTTAAAAGCTGATGCAAAGGAACCGGTGGTGCCTGGGTGGGGAGTGGAGGAAACGGAAACAGGAATAAGAGGCCAACTGAGGTCTGAGAGGCGACAGTGCCATTGATCATCCCTAGTATTTTCTGACTCGGCTTCTCCAAGAACAAATAATCATTTCTACTTACATTTTGGAAGCTTTCCGGGGGGAAAATGGTTTGACCTGAGGAGATAAGTCCCTTGGCGCCTCTTTGGTGCTATGTGGAAAAGAGGTGTTATCCCAGCCCTGGAGGGAACACACTTTGTAATTCCATAATATGTTCTTTCATTCTTTCATTTCTCAAATCCTTTTTGTTTTCATCTTTTCTTTTTTTGTTTTTTTTTTCAAGATAGGATCTTGCTCTGTTGCCCAGGCTGGAGTGCAGTGGTACAACCACAGATCACTGCAGCCTCGAACTCCCAGGCTCAAGTGATCCTCCCACTCAGCCTCCCCAGTAGCTGGGACTACAGGTACGCCCCACCATGCCCAGCTAATTTTTTGTATTTTTTTTTTTTGTAGAGACAGGGTTTTGCTGTGTTGCTCAGACTGTTCTGGAACCACCTGCCTTGGCCTCCCAGAGTGCTGGGGTTACAGGTGTGAGCCATCGAGGCCAAACTTCCTCATCGTTAGACTTCAGGGGCACAGAATAGGAAAAATCATAATCATTTATTCATGACATTCTCTTCTCATTGGTCCATATTGCTCCTGCTTTAGTTATTCATTAGTTATTTTAAATAGTATAATGGCATCTATGAACCCACAGACCCTTCCTCCTACCTCCCCTAAAGCTGGCAACAAACCCAGAATCCAGTTCATCTCCTTCCTTTCTTTTTAATATTGCTTTATATTTTCTATATGTGTTCCTTCAATGTGCTTTTAAATTTTAGTTGTTTTTTACTTTACAGTCTTTGGTGTCTATATTTTTTATGTATCAGATTGCCAACCCTCGTCCCTTTGGTTGCAGGAAGCTGTCGTCCACCCTACCTGACTGCTGTGTGTAATATTTCACTGTGTAAATAGACCATCGTAGGAGGCAGAATTTGAAGATGGCTGTCAAGATTCTGGGCCTTGGAGAACATACAGTGTTCAATCAAACACGAATCTAAGTGCTACTGTGATGGGTTTTGCAGACATAATTAATGCCCCTCATCAGCGGACCTTAAGAAAGGGAGCTTGATCTAATCACAGGAACCCTTTAAACCTGGGTCTAGATCAGAGCTAGGCAACTCAGGCATCCAAAGTAGCAGTGAAATTCTCCTGCTAGCCTTGCAGAAGAAAACTGTCATGTTGTGGAAAGGACCGTGGGCCAGCCACCTCTAGAAGATGAGAATGGCTCCAGCTGACAGCGAGCAAGATGTTGGAGACTCACCCCTTGAGCCTCTAGGAACTCAATTCCGCCAACAACCAATGAGCTGGGAAGAGAGCCCCTACCTTCAGATGAGATTGCAGCCCTGCAACACCTTGATTTTAGCCTGGTGAGCCCCTGAGTAGAGAATCCAGCCATGACATGTCCAGACATCTGACCTATAGAACTGAGATAATAAATGGGTGCTGTTTCAAGCCACTAAGTTTGTCATTTGTTATGCAGCAATAGAAAATAAATACAACCATAATTTATTCTTCTTCTTTTTCTTAATGAGCAGTTGAGTTGTTTCCAGTTTTTGGTTATTGAGAACTGTGGTGCTATGAACATGAAATTGTTATATCATAGGATATGTGAATTTTTACCTTTAGAAGGAAATGTCAAACTTTATCCCAATGTTGTTACATTAATGTATATCCCCACCAGCAAATATGCAAGGCATTTTTTATTCTTTAAATATTAGGTCCTATCTTAATTATACTGTGACTGGAAAACCTGTGATATCCATTCTTTGAAAGTTGTTTAGTTTTTTATGATTTAGTATATGATCAATTTTAATAAAAGTTTCATGTGTGCTTAAAAACGTATCATTTAAGTTTTAGATGTATAGCTTTCTGTATTTATTAGGTGAAGTTCAAATCTTTTACATTCCTGCTGATTTTTTTTTTGTTTACTTGACCCATTATTGAGAATGGTATGCTAAAATCTCCCACTGTGAAGGTGCATTTATCAATTTATCTCTATATTTCTGTCAATTTTTGCTTTATATAGTCTTGGGGAATGAAACTTTTTTGGGGGGGCCCTCCTCACCCTTCATATTTTCTGATCTACTTTGTATACCATGACTGACCATACATCCTGATTTGCTTGAGACCATCCTGGTTTACTTGTCTTTTCCTGATACAATTCTTAATAATACCTTTTACTTTCAAAGGTATTCTGATTTAGACAATTACATAGAGTAAATCTAATTTTATATAATTTAATATTATAATACAGATATTCCTGATCTATACTTTTAAGTCTGGGCAAGTGTATAAGTCTCTTTTTTCCTGTTCTTTGTTCTTAGAATTTTTTTTTTTTTTTTAAAGACAGAGTCTCACTCTGTTGCCCAGGCTGGAGTGCAGTTGTTTGATCTTGGCTCACTGCAGCCTCCACCTCCTGGGTTCCAGTGATTCTCCTGCCTCAGCCTCCTGAGTAGCTGGGACTACAGGAGCCTGCTGCCACACCTGGCCAATTTTTGTATTTTTAGTAGAGATGGGGTTTCGCCATACTGACCAGGCTGGTCTTAAATGCCTGGCCTCAAGCCATCCTCCCGCCTCAGCCTCCCTAAGTGCTGGTATTATAGGCATGAGCCACTACACCTGGCCTGGTCTTAGCATTTAAAAAAAGACAACAACAAACTTTGTAAGGTATTTGATTATTTTTATTTGTTTCTTGCAGCATCTCATGGATTTGTTATTCAAGTTTTGAGGTCTTGCATGACTGAGAATATTTGTTTCGTGCCTTGATACTTAATTAAAGGGCAGTTTAGCTGGATATGTATTTCAAGGTTCTCAGGTTAGACCCCTCTGTACTTGGTTAATACTGCTCCATTGTTTTCCTGGATCCACTGGTACTGTGGGGAAATCTGGTGTCAATCTTGATGTTGATTTTTTGTATGATTTACTCTTTGCAGAATATTTTGTCTTTGATAGTCTCATATTTTACCATAAGGTATGATATATTCTTCTTTTTCTGTTTCTCTTTGTCATTCTGTAAGCCTTTTCATTTTGAGGTATTTCTTTTTTCTTATTTAATTCTAGGAAATCGAGCTTCATTATTTTTTCAAATATTTCCTTCTTTTCATTTTATTCCTCTGTCTTTCTGGGCCTTATTATATGGATGGTTAGCATTTGTATGTAAATACTCCATTTTTTTTTTTTTTTTGCTTTACTCTAATATTTTCCATTTTTTGTTTCTTATTGAAGGACTTTCTCAATTTGGACTTTCAACTCTCTAATCTGTCCTTGAGTTGTACCAATTCTACTATGTAGTCACATTCGTGTACTCTTTCCTTCAACTACTATATTTTTTATTTCTTATGCTTGGTTTCTTTTTAATGCTGTCTTATTATTGTTTCATTTCTCTTAATTTCCTATTAGGCTAAATTTAACTTCCTGGAGTTTTCCAACGTTTCCGCTTCTGATAGAATCTGTAATTTTTTTTTTTTAATGGTTCGCTTCTCAACTGTCTTGCTGTTTTGACCTCATTCTCCACGGCAGTGGCGAGGTGGGTTGGCCTCTCTGTTAGGCAGTACCTATGGAGGGATGGAGTGGGGACAGAACAGTCCCGGACACCTCCATCATCCTCAGTTACTCCACACCCAGCAAAGCAATGCCTGGCTAGGCGCTCCCTCTTTGCTCCCAGGGAGGAGTCGTTTGGGAAGAGGCACTCTTTGCAGCTCAGTTCCTCTGGCCTGAGGGTTTGGAAGGGATGGCGTTAGATGAGAAGCAAATGTCTGGGGTTTTTTCAAGCTTCTCACAGGCACAGGACTTGTGAGATGCCTGAATTTTGCCCTGGGACATCTGGACCCAGGTCTAAGCATCAGGGTAGGGGCAGGCACTGTTTGTCGCTGGCATTGGTGGGGGAAGGGGCGGGGGCAGACACCCACAGTTCCTTTTCGGATTTACCCGTTCCACAGCCAGCCCACCGATCCTGCTCCTGTCCAAAGTCCTCTGGCCCTTCCCAACTGCTCCCCTCCCGACACATCCCATGGATTTCCTCAAAATCGCGTCAGTTTTCTCTCTGTAGTTCCTCCAGGGTTTATCTTAGGGGAATCGGCACTAGGTATTTACTGAACGTCCATGTGCTGGGAGCCACAGCACTCGCAGTGAATGAGGCCGGCGCATTCCTCATCCACAGGGCTGCTTACAGAGCAGTGAAGACGGACATCACATAGTTTTGCAACTATGGCCTTTGTGGTCAGTTCTAGAAAAGAGACAGTCTAGGCAGCATGAGAATGCACAGCGATTTATCCTAGGGGCCCGGGTGTGGCTTCCTGGAAGAAGCAGCTCAGAACCGATGGGGCTGCTGGAAGCGTGTTGGGCATGGCCGTGGGAGCTCGGGGCCGCGGGGTAGGCGCCTCTCAGAGAGGAGGGCATGCATTGAGGCGGGGTGGTGGAAGGAAAGCAGAGCCCTTGAGGAACTGGCAGGGGTCAGCGCGGCCAGAGGAGGGGAACTCGCGCTGGAGAGGAAGGCAGCGGGGACACCCTGCAGAGCTGTCTTCATAGGCAGGTCCGAGAGCAACAGGAAGCCGCGGGGGAGTTTACGCCGCAGTGACAGAATCAGAGCAGCTGTGTTAGAAGATGACACGTGGCGGTGAAGACGGGGGCTCTGAGACAGGCGGGAATGAAAGCAGGGAGACCCGGGAGGGGCAGCGGCGGGAGCTCAGGGGAAGGTGACCGTGGGCGAGATGGGCACGCTGGCAGTAGAGGGGAGAAGGGCGGATGGGCGCTGCAGATATTTAGGAGCTGGACTGGTAGGATTTGGTGATTGGGCTGGGTGTGGAGGGAGAGGCAGGTATAGTCTACCTTCCACGTCCGTGGGTTCCACATCTGGGGATCAACCAACTGCTGATCAAAAAAATCAGGAAAGAAAACCCTAATAAAACAACAATACGGGAATAAAAATAATACAAATTAAAACTATAGCATAACTATTTACCTAGTATGTTCACTGTATTAGGTATGACAAGTAACCTAGAGCCGATTTTAAAGTCTACTAGGTCCGGAGCAGGGGCTCACGCCTGTGATCCCAGCACTTTGGGAGGCCGAGGCGGGCGGATCACGAGGTCAGGAGATCCAGACCATCCTGGCCAACATGGTGAAACCTGACTCTACTAAAAATACAAAAATTAGCTGAGTGTGGTGGTGTGCGCCTGTAGTCCCAGCTACTCGGGAGGCTGAGGCAGGAGAATTGCTTGAACCCGGGAGGCGGAGGTTATAGTGAGCTGAGATTGTGCCACTACACTTCAGCCTGGGCAACAGAACGAGACTGCATCTCACACACACACACACACACACACACACGCACAAAAGTATACTGGAGGTGTGCATAAATTATATGCAAATATTATAACATTTTGTATTGGATTGGTGCAAAAGTAATTGTGGTTTTTGCCATGAAGGCAAAAAGGCAAAAACTGCAATTACTTTTGCAGCAACCTAATAGGGGCATCTGTGGATTTTGGTATCCATGGGGGTCCTGGAAACAATCCACCGTGAATGACAAGGGCCAGCCGTATACAGATGACTCCCTTTGCTTAAGTACCCGGCTGCATGGTGACACTGAGCACAGAGGACGGACACCTTGGCGCAGAAGCAGATTTGCAGAGAAGATGATGAAGATGATGAGTTGGCTTTCACATGTTGATGCTGCTGTGTCTAAGGGAAATACCAGCGCTCACAGGGGAGGTCTGGCTGGGCAAGCCTTGGCTGGCAGACGGTAACTGACTCTGGAGTGGATGCCATCGCAGTGTTTCTTTGTGGAGTGTGGGTACTGGCATGTGAGGATGGACGGTTCTTTGGCAATGCTGTCTTCTGTTTGGCCTCTCTGCTGCCATCCACTAAACACTAGTTACACAGCATTCACCTTGTCATTGTGACAACCAAAGCCACCTTCACACATTTCTCAATGCCACTTCCCCTCCAGACCGTGTAGCCTAGAGTGACAGTCGAGAAGGAAGCATGAAAAGGACCTATGCTGAGATGTTGTAGAACAGGGGCATCCAATCTTTTGGCTTCCCTGGGCCACATTGGAAGAAGAAGAACTGTCTTGGGCCACACATCAAATACACTCACACTAACGATAGCTGATAAGCTAAAAAAAAAAAATCACACACAAAAAATCTCATCATGTTTTAAGAAAGTTTATGAATTTGTGTTGGGCTGAGTTTAATGCTGTCCTAGGCTGTGGGCTGGACAAAAATGGTGTAGAGGAAGAGGAAGGGGTAAAAAAAGAAAAGCTGAGAAGTGGGCGGAGGGGGAGAAAGACCAGCTATCACACAGAGCCCAGAGAAGAGGATGTTTCTAGAATAGAGGAAGAAGACCAGTTGTTTTGGGTCTGTTAGGGAAGGGTCTGCATGTACATTCCTGTGTGTGCAGGCACAGGCATTCATACGTGATCACTGCACATCCTGGATTTTCTAGGACAATACCATAAAAAAAAAAAAAAGTAATTCTGACTGGGTGGGGTGGCTCATGCCTGTAATCCCAGCACTCTGGGAGGCTGAGGTGGGTGGATCACTTGACCCAAAGAGTTCAAGATCGGCCTGGGCAACCTGGTGAGAACCTATCTCTACAAAAAATACAAAAATTAGCCAGGCGTAGTGGCACACAATTGTAATTCCAGCTATTTGGGAAGCTGAGGTGGGAGGATCACTTGAGCCCGGGAGGTCAAGGCTGCAGTAAGCCATGATCACACCACTGCATGCCAGCTTGGGTAACAGAGTGAGACAAAAACATTTAATTTTTTCTAAAAAAGGAGATTCATTAAAAAGACGCTTAAATAGAATTTAACATTATAATATTGTTGTAATTTTCATGGAAATCATTAAGATCCCCTTGTCCTAAGTTTTAATTGAGAAAACAATTTTTTTTTTTTTTTTTTTTAAAGAAACAGGCCGGGCGCAGTGGCTCACACCTGTAATCCCAGCACTTTGGAAGGCGGAGGTGGGTGGATCACCTGAGGTCAGGAATTCGAGATCACCCTGACTAATATGGTGAAACCCCATCTCTACTAAAAATACAAAAATTAGCCAGGCATGGTGGCACGTGCCTGTAATCCCAGCTACTCGGGAGGCTGAGGCAGGAAGATTGCTTGAACCCAGGAGGCAGAGGTTGCAGTGAGCCGAGATCATAGCACTGCACTCCAGCCTGGGTAACAGAGCGACACTCCATCTCAAAAAAAAAAAAAAAAAAGAAAAGAAAAAAGAAACAAACCTAATGGATGCCAAATACTCTAGTGATGCAGACATTGCTCAGACGTGGTCTAAGGACTGAGCGGCAGCTTTGAGGGAAATTCCAGATGGGAATTCTCACATTTTGAGCAGTGGCCAAATTGCTGGGATAGGCACAGAAGAGGAAAGCAATCTCAGCCCAGGGTCTCCTGAAGTGCCTCTCAGGGGGTTGAGTCACCCACTAAGACTAATACGGGTCCCGGTTGTAGCGCAGAGATGTGTCTGCCCGAAACTGGAGCTAGGATCATCTGGGTTGAAAATTAACTAGGGGAGGAAATGGTCCAGATGATTAAATTCCTCAGCAACCACTGAGTCATCATGTAGCAGATTCAGTCATGGGCTGTGGATTTCAGGTGTGTATTTTTCAGCCTGTAATTTCTCAAGTTGCTCCACTCTGTGCTTCTGGGTCTGAATCACCAGACATGATGGATTTTGCCTTGTGTTTATAGCTTTGCTTCTTAATAGTGGAGTTGACAGTTGAAAGTTGAAACCCAACACACACACACACACACACACACACACACACACACACACACACAGTACTTACCCTTGTGCCGCATGCTCTACTTTATCCTGTCTTATCCCGTCCCATGCCTTTTTTTTCCCTTTTTTAAAAAATGTTATTGAGACCATCCTGGCTAACATGGTGAAACCCCGTCTCTTACTAAAAATACAAAAAAATAAAAAAATTAGCTGTGCACGGTGGGGCACGCCTGTAGTCCCAGCTACTCGGGAGACTGAAACAGGAGAATCGCTTGACCCTGGGAGGTGGAGGTTGCAGTAAGCCGATTTCGTGCCACTGCACTCCAGCCTGGCGACAGTGAGACTCCGTCTGTCTAAAAAAAAATATTGTCTGAGACTCACTAAATGGATGTCATGACCCAGCTGCACTTTGGAAAACATTGATTTTAGAAGGCGGCAAAGGAAACCCGCAGGCCATTGTGAAGTGAAGGGGTGACTAGAAACAAACACCCTTGAGGCTTTCTCTTAGGTCAAAAGGAGCTGTGCAGACACCGTGAAAGGGTCTCTCCTCAGACTGCCCTTGTCCCGGCTGGTGACCAGGCTCTGCTTCTCCCGTTCTCGGCCAGGGCAGCCCCGTGGTGAGGTGGCTCCTGCTATGGCTGTCTCAGGACAGGGCACCCCTAGTGTGAGGCCCACCCCACTTAGAGGTCAAGGGCAGACCACGGGTCAAGGCTACATTTCACAGAGGTTTAAGGGTTTTCTTTGCCTTCCTCCAAGTCAGTGTTTTCTGCTCAGCTTCTTAGTGGATCCTAAAATCAACTTAGTGAGTCCCAGACATCATTAAGAAAAATAAGAAGAAATGGCATGAAATGGAAGAGTAGAAAATAGCAGGGCACATGGTACATAGGAGGGCAGTAGCGAGCTGTTTCTTGTGTGTGTGTGTGTGATGCATGTGGTGTTATTGACCGGGGGTGTGGTGTATGTGGTGTATGTGTGTTGTATGGGTGGTGGATGTGGTATTTGTGTGTTATGTGTGTATGTGGTGTTTGCATGGTGTGTGTGTGTGTGTGTGTGTGGTGTGGCATGCGTATGGTGTTATTGTTGGAGGTGTGGTGTATGTGGTGTGTGTGTGCTACGTGGGTGACAGATGTGGTATTTGTGTTTATGTGTGTATGTGGTGTTTGCATGGTGTGTGTGTGTGTGTGTGTGTGTGTGTGGTGTGGTGTGTGTATGGTGTTGCTGTCGGGGGCCATGGTGTATGTGGTATGTGTGTATGCTGCGTGGGTGGTGGATGTGGTATTTGTGTGTTATGTGTACATGTGGTGTTTACATGGTGTGTGTGTGTGTGCATGTGTGTGTGTGTGGCGTGGCATGTGTCTGGTGTTGCTGTCGGGGGCCATGGTATATGTAGTATGTGTGTATGCTGCATGGGTGGTGGATGTGGTATTTGTGTGTTATGTGTGCATGTGTTTGCATGGTATGTGTATGTGTGGCGTGCATATGGTGTTATTGTCGGGGGTCATGGTATATGTGGTATGTGTGTGTGCTGTGTGGGTGGCGAATGTGGTATTTGTGTGTATGTGTATATGTGGCATTTGCATGGTCTGTGTGTGTCTGTATGGTGTGTGTGTGCATAGTGTGTGTGTGTATGTATGTGTGTGTGCATGGTGTGTGTATGTATGGTGTGTGTGTGTGTGCATGGTGTGTGTGTGCATGGTGTGTGTGTGTATGTATGGTGTGTGTGTGTGCATGGTGTGTGTATGTATGGTGTGTGTGTGTGTGCATGGTGTGTGTGTGCATGGTGTCTGGTGTGTGTGTACCATGTGTATGTGAGGTAGGTGAATTGGATTGTGATCAGAAGTGGCTTGACCCTGAGGGTAACGTGGCAGGAACTTCAGCAGCCCCCCTGCCCGCGCACAGCCTTGAGCCTGTTGCAGTTGGTGATGCAACGATCTCACACCCCAGTGTGGGTTAGGGGACCCCCCTATAAAACCCACAGCATCCTGAACTTCCACCATCGTCACTGCGACCCGGTTCTGCCGGTTTGCTTGTCCCTCTGTGTGTTTATTGGGTTCCTCTGGTGCCTCTACACAGTGGAGCACTCACTCCATGCTGGGCACTGCTGTCCCTGCCTTCCAGCCACTAATTCAGCAACTTACTCTCTCACACCAACCCTAAGAGTCAGCTACTATTATCACCTTTCCCATTTTGTAGACAAGAAAATAGAGGCCCAGAGAGGTTAAGTAACTTGCCCAATGTCACACAGTAGGTGTCGAAGCCAGGATCTTAACCCCAGGGTCTGGTTCCATACCGTGGTGACCATCGTGCAGAAGGCATTCAATGAGAATTGGTTAAATGGATTGTTAAGAGAACAGACATTTTGAAAATTAAGATTACAGTTAAAATACGATTTTTAAAAAGGGTAGATCTGGTTAAAGAGAGGGTTCGGGGAGCTGTAGAAGGGGTGACAGGTGGCATGCGGCTGGGGGAGCTAGAGTTCCCTGCAGATGCCCACCCTGGCGCTGAGTGGGTTAGAGGGAGGGTGGGGCATGGGATTGAGGGGGTTAGGTGAGGGCTGCAGGGAGGGTGGGCACTGTGTGACAAAGGAGAGAGGGAGAGAGACAGAGATAGAGAGCACAGACTTCTGCCCCCTCCAGAGAGGGCACCGGGAAAGGGCTGTGGGAAAACAGAAATATCAGAAATATCAAAGCACTATTGTGAGGTTATTTGCTGCGGAATATGTGCTGTAATTGCCGCCCCGCCCCCTGTCCCGCCTCTCTATCAGACTTTCCAGGGTGCCCACAGTGCTTCTTTTGTGTGAGTGGATTCCTTTGGCAGAGCTTGAAGAAGTCCTGAGGTTACAATAGAGTAAATGGGGAGATCCGAGGACAGGACCCAGGGCCAATGAGCTGACATCTTGGATCATGATATTGAAGGGGCTGAGTCAATGGCACTTCCGGCCCCAAAGGGAAAGCCCCCTGCTGACTTCTGGGGTCTAGAATCAATGGCAGAGGGATTCCGTGTTAATTAATAACTACCTGCTGTTTCATTAGAACTGCCCCTATCCCCCAACCCAGACGGGTGTGGAAAGCTTTGCATTGGCCGGGCGCAGTGGCTCATGCCTGTAATCTCAGCACTTTGGGAGGCTGAGGTGGGAGGATCGTTTGAGCTCAGGAGTTTGAGGCCAGCCTGGGCAACATAGGGAGACCCTTAGGGGACTCTATAAAAAAATTTAAAAATTAGCCTGGAATGGTAGTGTGCATCTGTAGTCCCAGCTACTCAGGAGGCTGAGGTGGAAGGATCATTTGAGTCCAGGAGGTTGAGGCTGCAGTGAGCCATGATCATGCCACTACACTCCAGCCTGGGTGACAGAGTAAGACCCTATTCCAAAAAGAAAAGAAAAGAATTTTGAAAAGGAAAAGAAACGAAACGAAAAGAAAGCAGAAGCCTTGCCTGCCCTTTGAACCCAGGTTCTGGCTTTCAATCTTGTTGAGAAATTAAATTACACCTCTCATCCTGGTACACTCAGTAAGTCACAGTAATCTGATGGTAAAGTGAATGCACATAGAATCCTACTTTAAGCAAAGGACTGTTCTTTCTGGGTCCCATCTTCTATACTGGCAGTGGTAATGGTCTATTTTGCGTGAAATCTTTTATACGTGATTTTGTAAAGAAGGTTCTAACAATACTTTTCTAATGATGCTTGTTTGTAATAAAGTGATTGTAGAGCAAGATAATCACTTCACTGCAAACAAGTATCATTGATAATTATTTAGGTACATTCATGCATCCTTACAACAACCCTTTAGATACGGGTAGATTACATTTTGAGATAGCAGGGTGAGGTCTGTAGTGGGTCTATAAGCCAGTTAGCATGATGAGGGTAACTGCCAGCATCCCAGCTCCAAGTCTATAAGTAAGGGGTGTATGGGACAAGAATCTGTTTGCCTGAGGAGGCTGTGGATGCCTCATTGTAGTCAGAATGCTACTGTCCCACCATGGGGTCGATGAAGCACATCCGGCTCAGTGAGCTGTTCTCTGTGCAAATCCAGGCTAGCCAATCAGCAGAACTGCCAGGCCTTGGGTGTGTAAAGTTGGGGCAGGAGAGGGGGGAATCAGAGGGAGGAGATGGTCTTTCAGGCTGGACTTTAAGATGTCTGAGATGGCCCTTGCTATCTTGGTCTTAACAACTGCCACGCTTCATTTGGGCCTCTGCAGATGGCTGGCAGCCACCCTGCATCTGTCATACCTTCAAGGCTTCCTTCTGTATCTAGATACGTGAACTTGTAGGACCTGCCCAAGGCAGGGACTCAGGTTGGAATTTCTTCCCATCTGAGCACACCATGGATATGTCCCAATGTGGTGGAGGGACAAAGACTTTCAACCAGTGACTTGTTATGGGAGTCACACTGGGAAATCTAACCTTTAGAAAACAGTGGAAAACATTTTGAAATATATACAAATTTCAAAGACATATATGCCCAAATATATATATGCTGAAGTCCTATCCCCTAGTACCTCCCAGAATGTGGCTGTATTTGGAGAAAGGGCCTTTACACAGGTAATTAAGGTAAAATGAGGTCATGGGAGGAGGGGGCTTTAATCTGATCTAACTAGTGTCCTAATAGGAGAGGTGATTAGGACACGGACACACAGAGGGGCAACCATGTGAAGACTCAGCAATCTGCCATCTATGAGCCACGAAGGGAGACCTCAGAAGGAACCAGTTCTGCTGACATCTTGATTTCAGACTGCCTTGATTTCAGCCCACTGGAGAATCTAAAGGTTAAATTCTCCAGAACTGTGAGAAAATTTCTGTTGCTGGTGCCACACGTCTGCGGCAGCCCCAGTGGAATGATATTACTAAAGGTGGCTGTCTTAGTAGGGCCTGTAACTCCTTTTGTATTAGGAAGCGGCTCCCTCTGCTGGTTTCTTTGTGTTAAAAGCCAAATAATGCCCTGAAAACTGTTTTTCATGTTTGGATGGTACAGAACAAAGTACTTGGATTATTCTTTTACAGAATCTATATAGAATAAAGAATCTTTGTAGAGTTCTTTGCAGAATCCTTCACCTGTAATCAGGGTTGATAGTGATGCTATTTGGCAACTTCGTGGCTCTGTACTGTGTGGACCATTAACCCTGTGGATGCTGGACTGTGAGTTGGGGTGGGGGATGGCCCTGGGGTGGGGGTGGGTGGACAGGGTAGTGTGGGGAGGACTGCGGTGGGGGCATTCAGGGAAGTGACTGTGTATCAACCAGTGCAACCAGGATGGAAGATAGAGCCACATGGCCGAAGATCTGTGTGTCATCATAACAAAAAAATAGTTTCCTAGTTTTTTTTTTTTATAAAACTATTTTTTTCTTTTTGAGACACAGTCTTGCTCTCTCGCCAGGCTGGAGTGCAGTGGTGCAATCTCGGCTCACTGCAGACTCTGCCTCCCGAGTTCAAGTGCTCCTGCCTCAGCCTCCTGAGTAGCTGGGACTACAGGTGTGCACCACCACAGCCAGATAATTTTTGTATTTTTAGTGGAAATGGGGTTTCACCATGTTGGCCAGAATGGTCTTGATCTCCTGACCTCGTGATCCTCCCACCTCGTCCTCCTGAAGTTCTGGGATTACAGGCATGAGCCACCTCACCCAGCAAAACGATCTTTTTATAAAACATCGTCATCTCAGTCTATTGCTCCTAGAAAGAACCCACAAGCAAATATGCTCTTATAAGCAAAGAATCACTTCCTGGTATGGTTCACGGTTCCCTGTTAGATTCACGCCATTATCCTCACTCTCCTCCTGAGAGTCAAGTTGTGTTGCTGAAACTATAAACACAGCAAGTCTGGAGATAAGGTTTGGTGAATTTCAGTCAGAATGTTGAACTTTCCATCACTTTCCGTCTTGTGTTATTGCCGCAAAACTAAACCGATCTATCATGCAGCAAGCCCTAACTTCAGCAGCCTCTAAGCCCCTACCCTAGTTTTAGATTCTCTATTGTCCTAGTCTCTTGCAGACTAGAAATTGTAAGAGGAGGCTTGGTTAATTGAGGGAGGGGTAGAAAGAAGGAAAAGAGGGTGCTAGCAGGGTGGCAACACAGATGATACTGACACGTTGAGATAGATTGCTAATCTACCTTAGTCATTACTGGGACTTGAGAAGGGCCTTACTGGGTTTCAGCCAGGATTAGCTCAGCCACTGCTGCCATGGTTAGGGTTTGCTGCACGACACTCTTTCAGGAACACGTGCCATGGGGACGGTTCTGCTCTTCTGCTCCAGTTTATGGTGATATGACAAGGCTGGCTTTGTGCCCTTTTTCCTTCTCAGTCTTAGCTTTTGAGACACCATGAAACTGACAGTACCGGTTCTGATTAAGTGCAAAAACTGGATTCCCACTGCCAAGTATTTCTTTCTCAACTTCTGATTAGTGGTAACTTAGTGATCATTCAGTCTTGAAGAGCACAATTTCACTTGAATATGAAAACACGTTTAAAATTAAGAAATTGTTTATGCAATATATTATCTTTCTTTTTCTGGCATCTGCCTTGCGGTTTAGATGTCCTATCTTAACTTCTCCTTTCCCAAAGGGTCAATTCAAATCTACTGTCTTGCTCCATGTGGGTCTTTTCTTCCTTCCACCCATAACCTAAAGGTCCCAAGGCACTTCCCCTATCCCCCTCTCAGCCAAGCTTTATCCTTGGGCTCTGACCTACAGTAACTCAGCTGACATCTCAAATATGTCTGATGGTACTAGCTTGTGTAGTTCCTGTTTTCTGCATTTAGACTATGTGTTTTTTTCTAACACATCAGCAAATATTTAGCAACTTTAAATGTATGTGCCAGTATTTTGCAAAGTACAGTGGGGGGTACAAATCTCACCAATCAGAGTTGTCTAAACATATGTAGGTACAGGAAAGAGTAAGACATACAGGCTACCACCTGTAGCTGGAGTACCTCCAGCACTGGGCAATGCTTCCTGCTTCTCTCTTCTGTGATGCACAGGAAACATTGTATTTCCAGATATGATGCATTTCCATGGGCTAGCAGTTGCTCAGCCCCTTTCCCTACCAAGAAAGCCTATGGAATTTAGGGATTGTTGGGATGTGATCAAAGGGACAACCTTAGACATTCGCTGTTTCTAAGAAGGATCCTTGTTTACATACTTAGGAACAAATTAGCTTATCCCTTTATCCTGCCTGGCATCCATCCCCTTATCCTCCAGGGTTAGGGAGGTATGGCTGAGGATGGCAGGCAAAGATAGGGCTATTTTCTGTGTTCAGATCACACTACAGAGAAATAAACCGAGTTCTCCAGTGGCCTTTGCCTCCCCACTGCTGATTGCGGTTGGTAGAGCCACACTGTGCTGAGAGATAAGCTCCTGAAAAGGAGCAGTTGCGTCATGTCTTCATAGAACTGTGTGGAAAGTGTGTGTCTGCATATTCAAGCTTGTTGCCAGATCTGCTGTTTCTGGGCCTCACTCATTCTCAATTTCCTTGTGTTGAAAAATGAAGATATGAATTCCTCTCTCGCAAGGCTGTTGCGGAAATTCAATAAAAATGATTTTGTGAGAGCGCTTAGCACTGTGCTGGCATTAAGTGGTTGGTTGCTCAGTAAATATTTGCTGGGTGAAAAAAACCTGATATTTTCTTAAGAGTTCACTATGTAATTTTTCTTCTTCTTCTTTTTTTTTTAAAACAGAGTTTCCCTCTTGTTGCCCAGGTTGGAGTGCAGTGGTGTGATCTCAGCTAACTGCAACCTCTGCCTCCCGGTTCAAGCAATTCTCCTGCCTCAGCCTCCTGAGTAGCTGGGATTACAGGCATATGCCACCATGCCTGGCCAATTTTTGTATTTTTAGTAGAGATGAGGTTTCACCATGTTGGACAGGTTGATCTCGAACTCTCGACCTCAGGTGATTCACCCACCTCGGCCTCCCAAAGTGCTGGGATTACAGTTGTGAGCCACCTCGCCCAGCCGTAATTTTTCTTAATAAAGTATATCAAAGTAGATATCGTGCTAAAATAACAGTTTCCACTCAAGTGGAATTGCCTAAAGAAGAGGTGTGTCCATCATCATTGTTTTGTAGACTTCAGTTCATCCAGCATATTTCTTGCTTCCTTTTCTTTATAGGGTTCCATAAGGAGCTATGCTGTGGGCGAACTGTTAGCTGGAGCTGTGATAATTAGGCCAAGGTCATGCATCTGTCCCCTGTGGGCCAGTTAGCTCAGCTTGGCTGCATGTCCATACACATTGATCTTAACCCAGAGGCAGACTCAAATTTGTGACCGCGTCCCAAAGGACTGCCGGCGAAGGGTTTCTGTGGATCAGGGTAAATGGCTCCTGCCTGAGAAGCACCTTCGCGATCAGCTCTGTTATGGTCATTATGACCTGAAGGTGGCGCTGTTTCTCAAGAAAAAGAGGCGTAGGGCGCTGGTAATCTATTTTAAAGTGAGTGTGAAATGATAGAATATCAGAGTTGGAAAGAATCTGCGAGGTAATCTTTGTATCAATTTCCTCATTTTCCAGGCAAGGAAACAGATCCAGGGAGATAAAATTCTTGTCAGAAGTCACACCACAGATTCACGACAGAGGCATGGCTAGACACGGGCCTCCCAGATCATAAACTTTTAAAATTTCACGACACTAAGGGTTTTCTGATCCTGAATTGTATTAAGCAATGAATAATGCTTAAAAGAAAACTGAATGAATCATTGGTACCTAACCTGGTTGTATTGTCAACGAATTAAGTTAATGAATTTCAAATGTCTGTTACTTCTAATAACAGGTCAGATTCAAGTGGTTTTGGCTTTTATTACAAAAAGCATCTTTACATATATCTGCAATTTAATGGATAATTAATTTTTTCCTTTACTTATATTTGAAAGAAGAAGCATAATGGGTATGAATGGCATTTAATTCTATACTGATTTCTTGTGAACTGTAGGAAAGCATTATTTGTTTAAATGATCACAATTGAGAAAAATGTGAGTTTTTTAACAGCTGCTGACAGATTGCAGGCTGATCATGACAGTAAATCTATGGTAGCTCTTTGTAACCTTTTTCCTAATTCATAGAAAGTGAAGCATGTTAGACAGCGGACATGGAACGTACATCCCCGCAGGTGTGTCCAGAATCGGAATTCATCTTTTAGAAGACTTCTGCTTTGAAAACAAATTATTATTATTATTATTATTATTATTATTGTTGAGATGGAGTCTCGCTCTGTCCCCCAGGCAGGAGTGCAGTGGTGCAATCTCAGCTTACTGCAACCTCCACCTCCCGGGTTTAAGCGACTCTCCTGACTCAGCCTCCTGAATAGCTGGGATTACAGGCACCCACCACCATGCCCAGCTAATTTTTTGCTTTTAGTAGAGTTGGGGTTTCACCGTGTTGGCCAGGCTGGTTTTGAACTCCTGACCTCAGGTGATCCACCTGCCTCACCCTCCCAAAGTGCTGGGATTACAGGCATGAGCCACCACGCCTGGCCTGCAAATTATTTTTTTAAAGTAAGTTTTTGCTTATTTTTTGGGTGCGGTGAGTACTTGGGAACGTGAGAGAGTGTTTCCTACTTTTCTCCTGGTGACAGTTGTCAAGATGTGGTGAGTGAGTTTCAGAGCCTGTGTTGTAGAATTCAATGTCACCAAAATAGGCGGGTCTTGTGGCTCTACTCAAGGCATGAGTTGAAACATTTCTTGTCATCCTGATGAAATGCAGTTGTAGACTTCACCTCAGGGAGATTAGCACCCTTTCTCCAATTCATCTTGGAGAGGTGGTTTTATTATTCTTGTATTCTGTTTTTATCCCCTTTCTTCCAGAGCTAAGGGAGGCTCATCAGAATGGATGGTTTCTGAAATAGGAATCTATTCAAGATTTAGGAATAGAGAATTTTTATTTTTTAAAAACATATTACATTTTGTCACACCGTCCAATGATATAACAGAACTACAGACTTTTCTGGTTGTGACTTGCTCTTTATTTTTATGTGGATCCAGGCTCTCTTCAATGACTGTCTCTCTCTCTCTCTCTCTTTTTGATTTGGAGTCTCACTCTGTTGCCTAGACTGGAGTGTGGTGGCACGATCTCGGCTCTCTGCAACCTCTGCCTCCTGGGTTCAAGCAATTCTTGTGCCTCAGCCTCCTGAGTAGTTGGGATTACAGATGTACGCTACTACGAATGGCTAATTTTTGTATGTTTTGGTAGAGATGGAGTTCACCATGTTGCCCAGGCTGGTCTTGAACTCCTGGCCTTAAGCAATGGGCTTGCCTCAGCCTCCCAAAGTGCTGGGATTACAAGCGTGAGCCATGGTGCCTGGACTCCCTTTAAGGACTCTCTTTGCTATATTGGCATCACCTGGGACCTTGGTAGGGCCACAGAATCTTGGGCCACACCTCAGACTCACCTAATCATTATCTGGTTTGTTAGGCAGTTTAGCACTGACTAAAGCACACAGAGGTATCAGATGAGCAGAAATGACCTTCCTCATTGACCTTAGTTCAGTCTTTATTTGACTATCAGTGTTTTGTCCTTCTCCATGTAGTCACTCTCATTCATGTGGTTTCACAAATATTTCTTGAGGCCCAATCTGTGGCAGACATTATCCAAAGGGCTGAGAATAAAGATGAAAAAAATCATTTACTCAAAGTGTGTAGTATGTCATCTAGTGATAAGTCATGGAGGAAAAGGCAGGCTAAGGGGGCGGGGAGCATGGGAAAAGGTACAGTGGTATACAGAGTGATCAGCGAAGGCTTTTCCCAGGAAGGGGCCTCTGAGCAAAGGGAGGGGAGAAGGAGAAACCATGTAGAGGGCTCAGGGAAGTACCTTCTTTGTCCTCCAAAGCTACTAGTGAATCGCTATGAGAGAGGCTTGCCACATTGAGCAAAAATACAAGATGCCTAGTTGAATTTGAATTTCACATCAACCTTGAATATGTGTTGGGTATAACATACTAATTTTTTTTTTTTTTGAGACGGAGTCTCGCTCTGTCGCGCAGGCTGGAGTGCAGTGGTGCGATCTCGGCTCACTGCAACCTCTGCCTCCCAGATTCAAGCGATTCTCCTGCCTCAGCCTCCCGAGTAGCTGGGATTACAGGTGCCAGCCATCATGCCAGGCTAGTTTTGGCCTGTTGGCCAGGCTGGTCTTGAAGTCCTGACCTCAGGTGATCTGCCCACCTTGGCCTCCCAAAGTGCTGGGATTACATGCATGAGCCACTGCGCCTGGCCTAACTTTTAATATTACATAATACACATATATAAAATTTAGTACATATTGAGTACCTATAGTAAATTATACTGTAATGTTTTTAGTATGTCCCAAGTAATATTTATGACATTTATTTATACTAAAAAATTTATTGTTTATCAGAAATTAAAATTTAACTGGGCATCTCGTATCTGTGTGACCCTCTGTGTGACCGATGGCTTCTGGACCAGACCCTGGCTGGGGGAACGCCCTCTCAGCAGGACCACCATTTCCCTTCTCAGTCAACCCTCACATTGTTCCCTAGGCTCTGGGCAGGGGCACCTTGAAGGTGGTGGCTGCCTATGACCTGGTGTTGTCTCCACAGGTGAGACCTAAATTCTGTAGTCAGATAAGCATGTGCGTCTATGTTCTCAGCCAGCCAAGCATTTCCTAAACTAAACGCTCCTAAAAAGTCTTCTCTAGTGAATGAAATACACCTTAGAATACCTTCAGGAGTACACTGCATTGTGAATGGATCACAGCGGGGGAAAAAAGTGAATTCTTCCTTTGCCCAGCTAACGTTTGGGAGAAACTCATGATTTATTTCGTAGCCAACCACACACAGAATCCAGTTTGCAGTTTTCCAGAGGCTATTTCTGATGTGAGATGCGTGGCTCCTGATGCCCATTCTTGGTAGAATCTGTGACATAACATCTGTGTGTCTGTGCTAAGAGTCAAGCCATTAACCTCCCGAATTTATTTATTTATTTATTTGAGATAGAGTTTTGCTCTTGTTGCCCAGGCTGGAGTGCAATGGCATGATCGCTGCTCACTGCAGCCTCTGCCTCTTGCGTTCAAATGGTTTTCCTGCCTCAGCCTCCCAGGTAGCTGGGATTACAGGCATGCACCACCACACTGCACTAATTTTGTATTTTTAATAGAGGTAGGGTTTCACTATGTTGGCCAGGATGGTCTTGAACTCCTGACCTCAGGTGATCCGCCTGCCTTGGCCTCTCAAAGTGGTGAGATTACAGGCATGAACCACCATGTCTGGCCTAACCTCCTAAATTTAGACAAGTGGAGAGCCTCCTCTTCCGTTTTTATTTTTATAAACCATAACTACTGGCATGGATGTGGCTACTGAAATAACAACAATGTTATGTCAGCTTTTAGTAATTGCTTCTTGCAATGTCCACGCTTGAAGGGCAGGTCCGGGAACTCAAAGCTTTTGTGTTTTCCAATCAGCAGAATGATGACTGTGAACAAACTACCAGACTTAGCCAAGGTAACCTAATGGGCTGGTCGGCCACCTGCTCTTATAATTCCAAACATCTGCCATCACAAGTTAAAAATTGGTGACATCCAACACAGCAAACTTTAGTTATGTTTCTTTTTCTTTTTTTTTTTTGAGACAGAGTCTTGCCCTGTTGTCCAGGCTGGAGTACAGTGGCACAGTCTCAGCTCACTGCAACCTCCGCCTCCTGGGTTCATGCAATTCTCATGCCTCAGCCTCCCGAGTAGCTGCGATTACAGGTACCTGCCACCATGCCCAGCTAATTTTTATTATTTTTGGTAGAGATAGGGTTTCGACATGTTGGTCAGGCTGGTATCGAACTCCAGGCCTTAGGTGATCCACTCACATTGGCCTCCTAAAGTGGTGGGATTACAGGCATGAGCCACCATGATCAGGCTTAGCATGTTTCATAACAACAAGAAGATACTCTAATGAAAGGTTACAGCTAACCGTAGGGAGAGAGTGTTCCCTTTGATGACTTGGGACTTCTTCTCATGGCAGGAGAGCAAGCTGGCCAGTTGCAATGAGTCTGTAGGTCCTGAACTGAAAGTGTGACAGGTTTCTGGGATGGGACTGGAGTGAACCAAATGATAGGATAAATTTTGCAGAAATATTTTGTGCAAGTAAAATAAACACTGTGGACTCAGCTTTGAAACTGTTTTAAAAAAATTAGCATGCTAAATTAAAAAAAATTATTTGTATTGGCCCCTGCTTTATTGAGGTATAATTGACAAGTAAAATCAAATATATTTAAGGTGTAGAATGTAATAACTTGATATACATAAACAATGTAAGATGCTTACCACAATCAACTTAATGAACATATTCCTCACCTCCCATTGTTACCTTTTTCTGTATGCATGTGTATGGTGAGAATACTTATGATTTACTCTGTTAGCAAATCTCAAGTGTACTATACATTGTTATTACCTATAGTTACCGTGCTATGCATTAAGTCTCCAGACAAACTAGGTTCAGACACATTATTCTAAAGTATCCCTGAAGCTAACAATTTTTCCTAAGGAATTGGAATACACTTTGTCTCTGTTTCTTATGCTCTGTTTTCAGTAAGAAAGTGTGAGGACCTATTTGAAAATATATTAAGTTGCTGTTTAAATCAGTGTGTGGCTCTATTAGAGGTATAAAAGAAGACTTACACCTTGATTTCTGCTGTTCTCTAACCTAGTGAAAACATATTTGTTGAAGTAGCTGGATTGCAATTTTTAAAACTATTTTTGAAATTTGAAATAATAAATTATAGTGTGTGTGTTATATTTGTATTTTTCATATTTTATAGGCTTTCCTACTTATTATTTATGATTTGGATTTGTAAAACTTATGCCCTGTGTTAGAAACCTCAGATGATAATAATAAAGTAAAATGCTCATAAAAGTGAAGAATAAGAAAACCTACTGCCAAAGTGCAGAGGAAACTAACCAAGCAAGCAAGCAACCAGCCAGCCAGCCAACCAATTAACCAACCACCCAGCCAGCCAGCCAGCTAGCCAGCCAACCAACTAACCAACCAGCCAGCCAGCCAGCCAGCCAATTAACCAACCAGCCAGCCAGCCAGCTAACCAACCAGCCAGCCAGCCAGCCAACTAACCAACCAGCCAACCAGCCAACCAGCCAACTAACCAACCAGCCAGCCAGCCAACTAACCAATCAGCCAACCAGCCAGCCAGCCAGCCAACTAACCAACCAGCCA
This sequence comes from Cheracebus regulus, assembly GCA_963574635.1. NCBI lineage: Eukaryota > Metazoa > Chordata > Mammalia > Primates > Pitheciidae > Cheracebus > Cheracebus regulus. Next base: position 36,616 of record CAUYQU010072308.1, read on the forward strand.
ACCAGCCAACTAACTAACCAGCCAACCAGCCAGCGAGCCAACTAACCAACCAGCCAGCCAGCCAACTAACCAACCAGCAAACCAGCCAGCCAACCAACTAACCAGCCAGCCAGCCAGCCAGCCAGCCAACTAACCAACCAGCCAGCCAGCCAACTAACCAACCAGCCAGCCAGCCAGCCAGCCAGCCAACTAACCAAGAAGCCAGCCAGCGAACTAACCAGCCAGCCAGCCAACCAGCCAGCCAGCCAGCCAACTAACCAACCAGCCAGCCAACCAACTAACCATCCAGCCAGCCAGCCAGCCAGCCAGCCAACCAGCCAACCAGCCAGCCAACCAACTAGCCAGCCAACCAATCAGTAAAAAAAAAAAAAAAAAAAAAAGTTGCATTTTGACTACTCTCTGCGATTTAGCATAATGAACTTGAAATAAGGTAACATAAAAGTAAATTATTTAAACATAAAATTTAGGTATTAATATTGTTAGTGATAGTAATTTTTTGTTTAGTTTTCACATTAAAAGAGCTTGGAAGTGAAATTATATATAATTTCTGCATGAAGTATAGATGTCATGTTATGTATTTATAGCAATTTTTAAAAATAGAATTGTTTTCCTGTTACCAAGGTCATCCCTATACATTATAGGAAATTTAGGACATAGAGATTAGTGAAAAGAAAATAAAAATCATAGGTTAGTAACCTGAACAGGCAGAGAGAATCTCTGTGAATTTTTATTCACAGTCCTTTTATCTGTGTATATTCATTTTTTTTTTAAATGGTGTTGCCCTGATTCTTTCAAAACTGACATTTGATTTGTGTGTAATATGAGGAAGGGATGAAACCGCAATGGAGAGGAAGATGAGATTCTGCAATGACTCTGATAATACGAAACAAAGGACTACTGGGCTCATGGAAAGCAAGTGATATGGTTCTCTGCTGGTTTTATTTATGCCAGACTAATAGCCCATGACTCCCTGAAATTTTCATTTTCAGGGTCATATATGTAATTCATGTGACTTAAAGGAACATTTCCACATGATTAGCTTTTCTTTTTTAGCCATGATTAGTTTCAGAAACATTTGAAATTTCCATATTTGACATATTTGAACTTTACAGTTTCATCACATGGATTTAGTAGTTAAGACTCCAGCACATTTTCCTCTCCGATTTTAACAGACAAAACCTCTTGTCAGATGTCTAGCTTCAAACCTTCTGTGTCAGAGGCATGTACGATGCAGAGAAACTGAGAAGACAACTGTAATAATTTTACTCCCAAGCCAGAGGCCACGGTGAGAACCCACTAGGTTAAAAACCAGATACAACTAATTGTGCAGCAAAAAAAGCTTAAAAAGAAACAAACCTCATTTGTGCAATGCCTGAAAATAAACAGTTAGAAAACAGTGAGAACATGAGACTCCAGATAACAAATGTACTTATGCTTCATTATCTGAAAGATTCGCAGTGGGGCACAGACAGGAGCCAGCATTAAAACAATACGAACAAAAATAGCTGTGTGCTTCAGCAGGGTGTGTTACCATATTGTACTCAACACGAGGATATTAATTTCACAGTTTTCATAGATAAGTTTAAACATAGGAACCTGTCATAAATAAGCAGTAATCTCAGTGAGGATACATCAGCTGGGATTTCACAGTCTGCAATTTTTAAATTCAGCTGGGTCCCCAAGGGCCAATCAATATTGGTGGCAATTATTCTTAGTATATGGTCCAAATGAAATGGGTGTGTTTTTTTCTTTTTTTATCAAGGTGGGAGATTGTGATATAGAAGTAAGCAAATTCCCCTGTGGTCGGCAATTGGGCTGCCTAACAGCTGCAGCTAGTCTGCTATAGGACTATTCCACGTTTCTCGGGAATAGACCAATAATGACCCCGTTATTTTAACCCTTAAACATGAGCAATGTTTGATAGCTAACTGGGAGAAACCTAGCGTGTGTTAAACAAAGAGAGTATGAAAAAAATAATAAACAAACCCGGAGAGCCTCCCAAGGCAGCTGCCCGGGAGCACCACTTTCTGCACAGGTTTTATTTACATTCTTTGGTTTCTAAGCCACAACCCCTTGAGGACCAGTGCTTGGGACACAGGTATGTTCTCATGAGGCAGAGTCAGTTTATATTCTAGAGGGAGAGGCGTTGAAAACCTTTTTAAAAAAAATTTCTGAAAGCCAGATACTAAATTATGCAAATCCCTCAATTTTATTCTTTGAAAAGCTGGGTTTTCTTTTTCTAAATTTTTGTCTATTTGGGGGTTGTTTGGGGATTGGGAGGTATATTGAAGGTTGAGAATGAGGAATAGAAAATCGGAGAACTGAAACTCAAAATGATGTTCAAGTTCCTTTTCCTGGTGGGGCCCAAGTTGAAGTTAGATTGCGCTAACCTTGGGGCATGTGGCTGGTGACACTAGCAAACCCAGGTCATCCATGGAGAGAAGGGAATGAAAAATGCATTCTGTTACAACAAGTTAGGGTCGATGTGTGTTTCAGTGTCTTCAGCTTTGGCGTGGAGCTTCTTTTGTCTTCAGCCTGATCCTAAATTGGGCTTTTCATCCAATTTTGCTTTTATCTAATTAATCACTTACAATGCCAGTCTGCTAGAAATCTAAAATTTTCGTGTCGTTTTATGCTCACTAATAACAGAACAAATCAAAACGATGTGCTCTGTGTCTACTAGTGTTTTCAAACCACCAGCTCTCCTAAGTAAATGCGATGAGAAATGAAAAAATTCTGGAAAAAAGCCAACAGTGTGAGCAGAAAAGCCTCATTATAAAAATAGCCTGTTGGCCAGGTGCGGCTCATGCCTGTAAATCCCAACACTTTAGAAAGCTGAGGTGAACGGATTGCTTGAGCTCAAGAGTTTGAGACCAGCCTGGGCAACAGGGTGAAACCCGGTCTCTAGAAAAAAATACAAAATTTAGCCGGGTGTGGTGGTGCACACCTGCAGTCCCAGCTACTTTGGGGGCTGAGGTGGGAGGATCATCTCAGCCTGGGGAGGTGGAGGCTGCAGTGAGCCATGATCATGCCACTGTACTTCAGCCTGGGGCACAGAGCAAGACCCTGTTTAAAAAAAAAAAAAAAAAAAAGAAAAGAAAAAGAAAAGAAAAGAAAAGTAGCTTATAGTTTTATACACATGATAGAGCATTAGCTTGGAATTATGGACCTTTCCTCATGTAATTTGGTTTCTCTTACTTTGATGAAAACTAGAATGAATCAAAGGGTAATTTTAGGAGAGTTTTGAAGTCATAAAAATCTACTTGCTCTTTAAAAGTTCAGGTACATGTAGATCATTACCTATAAATTGCAGGGAGCTCCAGGAGATAGCTGGGGAAGAATGTATGAACAGAACTGACTGCTATTGAATTTAAGATGGTATTAGATTGGTGCAAAAGTAACTGCAGTTTTTGCCATTAGATTAAAAAAAAAATGACAAAAACCTCAATTACTTTTGCACCAACCTCAGATTTAATTATTTCCTGCCTAAAAATGGGGACGTGAATGAAATATTCATTCACTTTTAATTCTGTACTGCCTTTATGTTAACCACAGTTCTTTCCATCGCTTTGAGAGAGTTGATCAAAGTTGCCTGGAATTAGTGATTGGAAGTCAATATTCTAAAGCTCAAAAATATACTGTTTTCTTCCCCTCCTCCCTCACTCTGAAAATGGTTTGGAATAAAGGTTCCTGATTGCAATAGTGATTTGTGGTTAATGTCATTAGACTTCTGGTTTGGATTAATGTTGCTAATTAGTTTCTGTCCTTGACTTTTTCCAATTAAAGCCTGGAGGCCTTGGTGCTAAACTCCTGGGCAGACTACCTAATTAGATGAGAGAAACATACACAGTCGTTCACAGGGAATTATTTTAACTTTCACTGCTTGTTGAATTTTAAACGTGTGATGAAAATGGCGTTCTTTCTACCCTGCGAACTGCAAAATATCAGCTGCCTGGGACAGAAGTTGGTCCTGGCACTGTCTTCTAAAGAGACAGCTTTGAATCCTTCTTTAATGTGAATTTGTGCAGAAAGTGACAGATTTGGTTTTTCCTCAGACATAGCAGAAAACACACATGCTAGTTGCTTTGCTGATGTCTCCCACGTGTTCCTTTGAGAAGTATGTTTCCTTTGAGGAGCTAAGTAGAACGTGGACTCTGTTTGGTGCACCATGCTCTTGGGCATTCTTGGAAACAGGCTTGTTTGTCCCAGTGCTAGACATTGTCTGGTGGCCTGCTGAAGATCGGACGTCTTCTCTTCTTTAGAATTCAGAATTGAAAGCCCAACTCTGTGCCTGTGTTCTTAAAAAAGAAAAAGAATGAAAACTTCTGGGATCTTTTCAGCCATAAGCGTGGTTCCGTGGATCATTCTCAGCTCACCCAGCATGGGAAGGATCAGGCCCAGGTGGAGCTGAATGGGAGGTGCTTGCACTGAATCCACCTGGGACCTGGAGAATATTTTACCCTTTGGGGGACATGCTGGAAGTTTGTGACAATAGTCTTAGCCAGTCTGTGTAACCTCAATCACTGTAGACCAGTCCAAGGGCCCCACTGGCCTTCCCCTGAGTGTGCCCTGGCCTTCCCGCTTTGGTCTTGGCTCTTACAAATTCTCTCTCAGCTCCATCTTCTGTTGCATCTTCATCTCTTGAAGTCCTCTCTCTCCTTTGAGGCCCAGCCCCTATGGCACCCCTTCTTCAAAGCCTTTCCTAGAATTCCCCATTGATTTCATTTCTTTCCCTTTCCTTGAAGCCTGTTAGCTTTGTGCACCTCTCTCACAAGCCTTATGGTGTCTATTTTGTATTAGTGTTATTAGAGGTCCTATCTTAGCTCTCTGGTGATATGATCAGCCACTTCATTCATTTGCTCAGCAAGCATTCACTGAGTGTGTGATATGTGCTGGACACATCTAGCCTCCCATATCAATGCCTACTATCCTAGGTGCTGAAGATTCAGCGACAGCAGAACCAACTTCCTGCACCGAGCTTAGAACCCAACAGGAAGGAGAGCACACAGCAAACAAGAGAGCACATCAGTACATGCGACGAGGTCATGTAGTGATAACACCTGTTATAAGAAAAGCAAGTACTAGACAGGAAGTGATGGGGGCGAGGTAGAAAATAATATTATCTATTAATTTGTCTAATCCTCACAACCACTCCATGCATGTGGCACCCCTACTGATCCCACGTTAGAGAGCAGCAGTTGAGTCCCAGAGTGGTTAGGACGCTTGCCCAAGTTCACACAGCTGGTCAACAGCAGAGCCGTGCCCTCCTCTAGCCCATGCCTGCAGCCTGCGTACACACTCTGAGACTGTCTGGCCACCCTTTGTTTCTCTCATCACGGCCACAATGGCGGCAACACAGCAGAAGTTCTAGCACTGACTGTGGGGTCCCAGCATTCATGTCATGAACTGTGGGGACCTCGACCCTGGCTGCAGTCTCTTGTGGCACAGTTTGGCTGGTGCTTGTGGCCACAGAGCTGATGTTCTGGTTATCTACTACTGTGTAAGCAATCACCCCAAAACTTAGGGGCTTAAACCAGGGGCAACATGTGTTTTGCTTTTGAAATTGCAATTTGTGCAGGGTTTGGCAGGGACAGTCATTTTTGCTCCACTCAGCGTTGGGTGAGTGGCTTGAAGGCTGGGAGCTAGGATCATCTGAGACCTGCTTGCCCATGTAGCTGGCGGCTGATGCTGGCTCTTGGCTGTGACCTTAGCTGGGCCATAGACACCTGCACGTGGTTTTCCCATGGGGCTACCTGGCCTCCTCAATATATGGAGACAAGGTCCCAAGGGAGAACATTGAGAGAGGGAAGGAGAAAGAGAGAGACAGAGAGACAAAGAGAGACGGAGACACATGCAGAGAGAGGGAGACAGAGAGACAGAGAGATATACAGACACAGAGAGAAGGAGAGAGAAAAGAGTCAGGCAGAAGCTGTATCACCTGGAAATCATACAGCATCTCTACAGCCATGTGCTATTCACTGAGAGTCACTAAGGCCAGCCCATATTCATTTTCTTATTTCAGTTCTCATCACCCTGCACCATAAAGGCCTTGCTGCCTGTGGTACCCCTCACCAGGCTGTGAATGTCACACAGGGAAGTGTGTCCACTGTTGCATCCGCAGGCCCTGACAGATGGGAAATGCTTGCTACACATTGAGTTTTTGTCGGTTGCATGAATGAATGCATCAGCCATGAGAGCTCTATTCTTATGTCCTCCAGGAGACAGGTAAGGTAGGATCTGGAGAATAGATTTTGGAATCAGACAGCTGGGAGTGGGCAGCCTGAACCCACCCTTACTTCTTCATATAAGACAATAGAGTAATCCCAGTTCTCTGGAAGGCCAGGATGGGTGGATCGCTTGAGGCCAGGAGTGGGTGGGCAGTTAGATTCCACCTTCAATGAGACCACTGTCTAAGAAGTTTTGCCCATGCTTTAGAACCAGCACTGTGGCATGTTCACTTCCTCACCTTTCCCAGAGCTTCTATGAACTGACTAATATTTTAAAAATCAATTGTTCTTACATTTCAGCTATCTGGAGTCTGAAGTAGTTTCTATTATATATATATTAATATACATATATTAATATATATATTAATGGCTCTCATGGCTGATGCATTCATTCATGCAACCAACAAAAACTTAAATGTGTAGCGAGCATTTCCCATCTGTCAGGGCCTGCGGATGCAACAGTGGACACACTTCCCTGTGTGACATTCACAGCCTGGTGAGAGGTACCACAGGCAGCAAGGCCTTTGTAGTGCAGGGTGATGATAACTGAAATAAGGAAATGCCAGGAGCACAAGAAGTGCACCTAACCAACGGGAGTCAGGAGATTGTGAAAGTGACATCAATTCTGGGACTTGAAGAGCGGGTTTGAATGAATTAGGCCAGTGGTGGAAGAATGTTCCAGCTGAGAGAGCAGACTGTGCAAAGGCCCTGAGGCAAGAAGAAGCCTGCTCCATGACAGGAGAGAGTGAGTTGTGTCTGGCTGGGGCACCGCGGGTGGAGGAGGAGGGAGACAGAGACAGGAGGCTGAAGAGGTGTGCTGGGGGCAGGTCATGTCGGGCCTTTGGTAGCCTTGTCATCTAATGAAGGGCAACCACACTATTGGACATTGGACCTACTTGAGGGGAGAGGTGGAATAATTTGGTAAAGGCAGGGGCTCACATTTAAACTCTCAGCATGCAAAGAATTACATCAGAATATCATCCAGAAACTGCCTTTACTGATACCCATCTGTTCATTTCACAGATATATATCAAGTGTCGATGATATTCCAGGCAAATCCTAGCAGAATCTGATGAAAAGGACAGATAGTATGGTAGACCTATAAGGAGAATGTTTATTTTTCTGTGATCTATAAGGAGAATGTTGCTGGCTTCGCAGTCATGCTGTGGTCGGCAGAAGATGCCAAATTAATGCCAGCCGTGCAGTGAAAAGTGCTAGCTGCCCTGAGACACCGACGTGGTGCCCTCCAGCTAGCCAGGAAACTTAACCTTGGCAATGAATAGGCAAAACCAGCTGGCTGCCTTCCTGTCATGGAAGCACAAAAGCAACAGGCATTTCTTTTTACTGGAGGAGAGCAACAAGCAATGTCCTATTGCCTTTTGGACTGATAGCTTGGCAGGAGCAGACGGAGATGAGATCTCTGCTTAACTGAAGGCACGTGAGAAATGAAGAAGGGCTAACGATGCATGTGGACCTGTAGCCAGGTCACCTCTAGTTTTCAGACTCTATCCATTCAGTGTTGGAGGCATCTGCAAGTTACTGCACACAGGAAACTGTAGGGGAGAACTGGGCAATTCAACCCTGGTTTGCACAGTTCTGTGCATTGATTCTGGATCAACGGTTTCAGAAATAAGATAAAATTTAAAACGAATGTTCTAAAGTTTCATTGATCTAGATAGACATGGCAAATGACTCTGTTCCAGCATTTGAGGACAAGGTAAGTGGGTGGGACAGTGAGAGGCTGAGAAACTTGGGCATCCCCACCACACGGGAGATGACGTCCTTGTCGTTAAACTTGTGACACACCTGAGACTCCACTGTGATCACTTCCAGTGAGTACAAAGTAGATCATTAACCTATGACCTGAATGACACAGTGTAAAGGCATCATCGTAATAGGCAATGGATGTGAAATTAAGATTGCTGGTTTACATAAAGGTCAGTGCTGTTACGATCTCTTTTCATATTTGACCAATCATCAGAGGATTTGAAGGGATAAGGCGGAATGCAGGAGTACATAGATTTGCTTTCCTGAGTTCAAGAGACTAGATATATTTCATAATTAAGCCTCATGGTCTTTGGTGAAGTAGGTTGACTTCAGAGATCGTAAACAGGATATCCAAGAAGCAAACAGACATTTAAAGATTATAAGATTTTGGTTGGGTACAGTGGCTCATGCTTATAATCCCATCACTTTGGGAGGCTGAGATGGAAGGATTACTTGAGCCCAGGAGTTCAGGACCAGCCTGGGCAACACAGGGAGACTTGGTCTCTAAAAAAACAAAACACAAACCATTTCCCCTAAGCTCCCAAAGTCTATTGTATCATTCTTATGCCTTTGCATCCTCATAGCTTAGCTCCCACTTATGAGTGAGAATGTACAATGTTTGTTTTTCCATTCCTGAGTTACTTCACTTTTAGATTAAGAGTCTCCAATTCCATTCAGGTTGCTGTGAAGGCCACTATTTTGTTTCTTTTTATGGCTGAGTAGTATTCCATGGTATATATATACCACATTTTCTTTACCCCTCATTGATTGATGGGCATTTGGGCTGGTTCCATATTTTTGCAATTGTAAATTATGTCTTCTGGTAGAAATAATTTCTCTTTTACTTATGAGTCTAGCTAAAGTGAGAGTAAAACACCCAGGGAGGGCTGCCTGTCTCAACAAAAATCGGAGACACAGTTCCTTTAGGATGTGAAGAATATTCATTCCCATATGATTGCTTTGCAGACATTCTGCCCTCTTCACTCGTTCATATGTATATACCAGCCCCCATGGCTCCTGGTCCTGCTCAATCCTTCCCCAGGGTCACACGCCTGAATTCTTATAGGGGCTGTCTTTGTTGTGGCTGTTTAACAGTACCATAGACTGGGTAGCTTATAAACAACAGAAACGTATTTCTCACAGTTTTGGATGGTGGAAGTCTGAGATCAGGGTGCCAGCATGGTCAAGGGCTGGTGAGGGCCCTCTTCTGAGTTGCCCACTTGTCTTCTCATCGTGGAAGGAGGGTGAGAGACTCTCTGGAGTCCCCTTTACAAGGGCACTAATCCCACTCCTGAGGGCTCCCCCCTCATCACCTAATCACCTTCCAAAGTCCCCACCTCCTAATAGCATCACACTGGGGACTAAGATTTCAACATATGCATTTTGTGGGGGACACAGATGTTCAGTTCAGAGCAGGGGCCACCTAGCTCATGGTCTTCTTTGGGGAGGGGCCTTTTCAATAGGGACTAGGAACCCTCTGACTATACGGTTCCTCTCCATGTCCACTCCTAAGATGGACAGGCCTCCTGGCTGGAGAGCATTTTGAATGTCCTCTAGAGGGAATGATTTTAGAGTCCTGTGGTGGATTCTCTCTGTTGGCTCCAACAGAGCAATTATGTGTTATGTATTTCTGCATAACTTACCACCCCCAAATTTAGTATTAATAGTGTAAAACATTATTAATGTTAGTGTAACATTAATAGTGTAATACTAATACACTATTAGTATTAATAGTGTAAAACAACAATGTTATTCTTTCTCTGGGTTCTGTTGTCTAGGAGGTCAGATAGGGCTCAGCAAGGCTGTTCTTCTGCCTCCAAGTGATGTTAGCTTGGTTGCTGTATGTGGCTGTACTCAGCTGGGAGCTCAACTGGGTCTGAAACATCCAAAATGGTTTTATTTTAAATTCTGTTTGTGTGGTGTATCACATGTATTTATTTGTGGATATTAAGCTATCCCTGCATCCATGCTGTGAAACCCACTTGATCATGGGGTATTATCTTTTTGATATGCTGTTGGATTCAGTTAGCTAGTATTTTCTTGAGGATTTTTGCATCTATATTCTTCAGGGATATTGGTCTGTAGTTTTCTTTTTTGTTGTTATGTCCTTTCCTGGTTTTGGTATTAGGATGATACGGGCTTTAAATAATGATTTAGGAAGGATTCCCTCTTTATCTTTTGGTATAATGTCAGTAGGATTGGTACCAATTCTTCTTTGAATGTCTGATATAATTCAGCTGTGAACACGTCTGGTCCTGGACTTTTTTACTGGTAACTTTTTAATTACTTTTTCAATCTGGCTGCTTGTTATTGGTCTGCTCAGTCTCAATTTCTTCCTGCTTTAATCAAGAAGGATTGTATATTTCCATGAATTTATCCATCTCCTCTAAGTTTTCTAGTTTATGAGTGTAAAGATGTTCATAGTAGCATTGAATGATCCTTTGTATTGCTGTGGTATCGGTTGTAATATCTCCCATTTCATTTCTAACTGAGCTTATTTGGATCTTCTCTTTTTTCTTGGTTAATTTTTCTAATGGTCTATCAATTTTATTTATCTTTTCAAGAGCCAGTTTTTTGTTTCATTTATCTTTTGTATTGTTTTTTGTTGTTTCAATTTCATTTAGTTCTGCTCTTTCTTGGTTATTTCTTTTTTTCTTCTGGGTTTGGGTTTGGGTTTGGTTTGTTCTTGTTTCTCTAACTCCTTGAGGTGGACCTTAGATTGTCTATTTGTGCTCTTTCAGACTTTATGATGTAGGCACTTAATGCTATGAACTTTCCTCTTACCACGGCCTTTGCTGTGTCCCAGAAGTTTGGATAGGTTGTGTCACTTATTGTTCAGTTCAAAGAATTTTTAAATTTCCATCTTGATTTCTTTGTTGACCCAATGATCATTCAGGAGCAGGTTATTTAATTTCCATGTATGTGCATGGTTTTGAGGGTTCCTTTTGGAATTGATTTCCAATTTTATTCCATTGTGATTTGAGAGAGTACTTGCTATAATTTCAATTTTCTTAAATTTGTTAAGACTTGTTTTGTGGTCTATCATATGGTCTGTCTTGGGGAATGTTCTATGTACTGATGAATAGAATGTATATTCTGCAGTTATTGGGTAGAATGTTCTGTAAATATCTGTTAAGTCCATTTATTCTAGGGTGTAGTTTAAGTCCATTGTTTCTTTGTTGACTTTCTGTCTTGATGGCCTGTCTTGTGTTGTCTGTGGAGTATTGAAGTCCCCCACTATTATTGTGTTGCCATCTAGCTCATTTCTTAGGCCTAGCAGTAATTGTTTTATAAATTTGAGAGGTCCAGTTTTAGATGCATATGTATTTAGAATTGTGATATTTTCCTGTTAGACTAGTCCTTTGATCATTATATATAATGTTCCTCTTTGTCTATTAAAACTGCTGTTGCTTTAAAGTTTGTTTTTGTCTGATATAAGAATAGCTACTCCTGCTCGCTTTTGGTGTCCATTTGCATAGAATATCTTTTCCTACCCGTTTACCTTAAGTATATGTGAGTCCTTATGTGTCTGCTGAGTCTCTTGAAGACAACAGATACTTGGTTGGTGAATTCTTATTCATTCTGCCATTCTGTATCTTTAAGTGGAGCATTTAGGCCATTTTCATTCAATATTAATATTCAGATGTGAGGTACTATTCTATTCATCATCCTATTTGTTGCCTGAATACCTTTTGTTTTTCATTATGTTCTTGTTTTTAGGTTGTGTGAGATTTATCCTTTAAGAAGATTCTATTTTGGTGTATTTCAAGGATTTGTTTCAAGATTTAGAGCTCCTTTTAGCAGTTCTTATAGTGTTGGCTTTATAGTCACAAATTCAGCATTTGTTTGTCTGAGAAAGACTATTTGTCCTTCATTTATGAAACTTAGTTTCACTGAATACAAAATTCTTGGCTAATTATTTTGTTTAAGGGGGCCAAAGATAGAACTTCAATCCCTTCTAGCTTGTATGGTTTCTGCTCAGAAATCTGCTGTTAATCTGACTTTTTTTTTTTTTTATTTTTTACCTGAAGCTTTTGCCTCACAGGTCTTAAAATTCTTTCCTTTGTCTTGACTTTAGATAATCTCATGACTATGTGCCTAGGTAATCTTTTTGCAGTGAATTTCCCAGTTATTCTGTGAGTTTATTGTATCTGGATGTCTAGATCTCTAGCAAGGCTAGTGCAGTTTTCCTTGATTATTCCCTCAAATATGTTTTCCCAACTTTTAGATTTCTCCTCTTCCTCAGGAACACTAGTTATTCTTAGGTTTGGTTGTTTAATGTAATCCCAAACTTCTTGGAGTCTTCGTTCATTTTTTAAATGCCTTTTTCTTGTTTTTGTCAGATTGGGTTAATTTGAAAGCTTTGTCTTCGAACATTGATGTTCTTTCTTCCACTTGTTCGATTCTATTGCTGAGACTTTCTAGTGTGTTTTGCAATTTTCTAAGTGTGTACTCATTTCCAGAAGTTGCAATTGTCTTTTATTTATGCTATCTATTTCCCTGGATATTTTTTACATTTTTATATTGTATCATTATTTTTATTTCTTCGAGTTAAACTTTACCTTTCTCTGGTGCCTTCTTGAATGTCTTCTTAGTTGACCTTCTGAATTCTTTTCCAGCAATTCAGAGATTTTATCTTGGTTTGGATTCATTGCTGGTGAGCTAGTGTGATCTTTTGGGGATGTTAAAAAACCTTGTTTTGTCATATTATCAGTATTATTTTTTTCTGGTTCCTTCTCATTTGGGTAGACTCTGTCAGAGGAAAGATCTGGGACTCAAGGGCTGTTGTTCAGATTCTTTAGTCCCGTGGGGTGCTCCCGTGATGTGGTGCTCTCCCCATTCCCTAGGGATGGGGCTTCCTGACAGTAGAAATGCTGTGACTGTTATTTCTCTTCTGGATCTAGCAACCCAGTGGACCTACTGGGCTCCAGGCTGGTACTGGGGCTTGTCTGCAAAGAGTCCTGTGATGTGATCTGTCTTCAGGTTTCTCAGCTGTGGATACCAGCACCTGCTCTGGTGAAGGTAGCAGAGAGAGTGGACTCTGAGGGTTTTGTGTTGGTTGGCCTCCAGCCAGGAGGTGGTGCTTTCAAGAGCGCATCAGCTGCAGTTGTATAGTGAGGATACAAGCTTGCTCTAGGGTCAAGTGGCGGGTGGGTTTGTACAGCTCCCAAAGGACTATGTCCTTTGTCTTCAGCTACCAGGGCAGATGGAGAAAGACCATCAGGTGGGAGCAGGGTTAGGCATGTCGGAGCTCAGACTCTCCTTGGGCAGGGTTTGCTGTGACTGCTGTGGGGGATGGAGGTGTGGTTTCCAGGCCAGTGGAGTTATGTTACTGGGGGGTTGTGGCTGCCTCTGCTGTGTCACACAGGTTACCAGGGAAGTGGGGGAAAGCTGGCAGCCACAGGTCTCACCCAGCTCCTATACAGCCCACAGCCTGAAAGGCCGGTCTCATTTCCACCATGTGCCCCCAACAGCAGCGAGTTTATTTTCAGGCATCCAGTGAGCAGGGCTGAGAACTTGCCCCAGGCTTCAAGCCTCCCAGCTGAGAAAGCAAGCGACTCACAGTTCCCAGCGAGCCTGCAGCAGCAATCCACCTCCTTCAAAGTGTCTGTGGTTTCTTTTGATATTCCTGGTATCATTCTGTGGTAGTTCTTAGAGTAAAAGTTGACGATGTGGGTCTTCATGTGCTGCTCTGTCCATCAAGTGGGAGCTGCAAGTTAGTCCTCCCTCTTAGCCACCATTTTCCTCTATCATAATCAGCATTTTTAATCAACACTGTTGAGCTGTTTAGTTGCATCCATCCTATCAATGAGAAATCAAGTTTATGTCCTGTTACGGTTTGCATGTTTCTATCTCCTCCAAAATTCATGTTGAAATGTAATCCCCAATGTATATACTGGGAGGTTTGCCCTTTGGGAGGTGATTCTGTGTGGACCTATGTTCTCATCTCTCTTGAATATATTCCTAGGAGTAGAATTGCTGGCAACTCTCTAATTGTTTAGGAACTGCCAAACAATTTTACAGAAGCACTTTCCACAAATGAGTGACATGATCTGTTTTTCCTTTTAATTCTGACTGCTCTGTGCAGAATGGATGGGGTTGGGGCAAGAAAGGAAGACCAGTTGGGATGCTACTGACAGATGCAGGTGAGAGGAGATCCTTGCTTGAGCTGGTAGGAGGATAAGCATAGATGGGTGAGTGGGAGATTTATTTTGGGAGGGAATTGACAGGACTTGGTTATGACTGGATGGCCACTGGTGGTCTTTGATTGTAGAAGAGGTTCAGATGTCCCCTGATTTCTGGGGTGAGCAGGTGGATGGATCAAGTTACCTTCTGGCCTTTCTCCTCCTCTGTCCCCCATATTGCCAGGAAAAGGAAGTTCTAGAGGTTGGAATAGATTCAGCTATTTTAGCAAAATATTCTTTCTTCTTTCATTGTTTCTTTGTTTCTCTTTCTCTCTTCCTCCCTCCCTCCTTCCTTCCTTCCCTCCCTCCCTTCCTCCCTTCCTCTTCCCTTTCTCTTTTGGACGGAGTCTTGCTCTGTCGCCCAGGCTGGAGTGCAGTGGCGTGATCTCAGCTCACTGCAACCTGTGCTCCTGGGTTCAAGTGATTCTCCTGCCTCAGCATGCTGAGTAGCTGGGATTACAGGCACCTGCCACCCTGCCTGGCTAATTTTTGTATTTTTAGTAGGGACGGGATTTCACCATGTTGGCCAGGCTGGTCATGAACTCCTGACCTCAGGTGATCGACCTTCCTCGCCTCCCAAAGCGCAGGGATTACAGTGTGAGCTACTGTGCCCAGCCTATTTTGGCAAAATATTTTCTAGGCCGTCCTATGTGTTTCATGCTGGAGCTTGTTGGCATGTTCTTAATAAATCACTTACATGTGAATCCAAGTCTCAGGGTGGCTTCTGGGAACTCTCCCTGAGAACCTTCTCTTTCAAGTTTCAGAATCTATTACCCATCTGTCCACTTGTCATGTACACTAGTGGTCCTACAGTCATCGCATGTGCCCCCCAAAATTCTAAATCATATTTTCCAGGTCTGCTCCAAGTTATGCACGATAGTAAGAAAATAATACAGTGAACCCTCACACACTCATTTTCTAGATCCAATAATTATGGAAATCTCAGCATACACAAGGGAGCTTTGTAGGGTGAAGGAAATATTCTATATCTTGGCTGTGGTTTTGGTCATATAACCGTATGCATTTGTCAAAACTAATCAAACTTTAAATGGGTGCACTTTATTGTATGTAAACCTCAATAGGTCCGATTTAAAAACAAATCTTGTCACATGTTTTGTGTTTTGTTTGTTTGCTTTTCTTGTTTTGTTTGCTTGTTGTTTGTGTTTTTGAGACAGGGTCTAATCTGCAGCCCAGGCTGGAATGCCGTGGTGTGATCATGGCTCACTGCAGCCTCAACCTCCCTGGGCTCAGAAGATCCACCCACCTCAAGGTTCCCCTCTTTTGCCCCCGAGTAGCTGAAACTACAGACATGTGCAACCGTGACAGGTTATTTTTTTTATGCCTCTGCCTCCCAAAGTACCTGGGTTACAGGTGTGAGTCACCACACCTGGCCCATTTATTTCTTTTCAATATGATGAAGTACCTGAAAGTAAATCCCCAAAATTATGTCATTAAATCTCTACACACTTCAGTACATATTAATAGCTCTAAAAATGGTTACTATTTTCTTATGTAACCACAATACAGTTATTATACCTCTCAAAATGCATGCTACTTCTATGGTAATATACTAAGTATAATATTCAGTCCATAATAAAATTTACTTACTTGACTTCAAAATGTCTCTTTATTGTTTGTTGATACAAATCAGGATTCGAGTACATTCTTCCCATGAAATTTTATTGTTATATCTTGTAAATGTTATTAAATCTACAGTAGTCTCCATTATTTTCTCTTTTAATCCCTCCCCCTGCCCCCTTGGTTTCTTAAAGAGACCAGGTGAATTGTCCTGGAGAACGTCCCACATCCTGCATTTGTCTGCATGCTTCCTTATGGTGTCATGCTCTTGTTCCTCTATTCCAAGTGAGTGGAAGTTAGCTGGAGGAGTTTGATTAAATTCAGGCTCAACTTTTTGTGACGAGAGTATTGCCTAGCTGGTGCTATGTGCATTTGCATGGCATCAGGAGGCACATGATGTCTAGTTGAAAACAGGGCTTTGGATTTTACAAACTAGGCTTTGGTAAGGAAAGGAACACATTTAAAGGTAAGAAGGTGATAAGTATTATGGGGTAAAATGCTCCAGGGTAGGGCGCTGGGAGTGTTGGGCAGAAGACATTACAATTTTGAATAGGGAAGTTGAGGCAGATCTCACTGAGAAGGTATATTAGGCCATTCTTGCACTGCCATAAAGAAACACCTGAGACTGGGTAATTTATAAAGAAGAGAGGTTTAATTGGCTCATGTTTCTGCAGGCTGTGCAAGAAGCATAGCGACTTCTGTTTCTGGGGAGGCCTCAGAAAACTTATAATCACGGTGGAAAGAGAAGGGAAAGTAGGTACATCTTATAGTTGGAGAAGGAGGAAGAGAGAGGGAAGGAGGGGCTGTACACTTTTAAACAACTGGATCTCACAAGAACTCACTCACCATCAACACAGTACCAAATGGGGAAGCGCACCCCCATGATCCAATCACCTCCTAGCAGGCCCTACCTTCCCAACACTGGGAATTACAAATCGACATGAGATTTGGGCAGGGACATAGAACCAAACCATGTCTAAAGGTGGTATCTGAGCAAAGACATGGGGGAAGTGAGGGAGTGAGTCAGGAGGCTGTCTGGGGATTCATGTTCCAGGGAGAGGACAGAGTTAGTGCAAAGACCCTGCATATTTGAGGAACACAGGATGGGGAGGGGGGCTGGCATGGATGGAATGGAGCAGCTAGAGAGGGAGTTGAGCTGAAGGTACCAGAGGGATGGACAGGGGTAGATGGTGGAGGGCCTCGGAGCATTGTAGACTTTGATTTGACTCTGAATGCTGTAGAGGAGCCCCTGGAGGGTTCAGGGTTCAGAACAGAGAGCTGACTTGATCTGACTTGGGTTTTTAAGGAGCTGTTCATTCTGACTGCTGTGCAAAGAAGAGACTGTGTAGGGCTAGGAGACCGAGCGAGGCGACTGAGAATCCAGGCGGGACACGATGGGGCCCCTGCTGGAGGTGCTGGCAGTGGAGGTGTGAGAAGCGGTCATATTCTGGATATATTTAGAAGTTTAGGATTTGCTGACAGATTGGATGTGAGGTGAAAGGGACAGAGAGTGGAGTTAAAGATGCCTCCAAGGTTTTGGCCTGAGCCACAGCTGCCAATCAGTGAGGTGGGAAAGACTACAGTGACATTTTAGGTGCCATCTGCTAGTCCTGCAATGTCACGACCTGCTTGGTCGTCCGCAGGTGGGTTTATTGGTTTTCATTTCTACCAAAAAAAGTCCTGTCCGTTCCAGCCTTTGGCAGAACTTCTCACTGAGAGCCCTGGCTCTAATCCTCCTGAAAAATCCTGCCTTTTTTTTTTTTTGCCTTCCAGCTTTACTGAAGTATAATTGACAAATAAAAATTGTATATATTTAAAATGTACTACATGATGTTTTGATATATGTATAGGTCATGAAATGATTACCACAGTGAAGCTAATTAGCATACCCATCACTCACATGGTTACTTTGTCTGTGTGGTGAGAACACTTACGATCTACTCTCTTAGCAATTTCAAGTATATAACACATTATTGTGAACTGTAGCACCATGCTGCATGTTAGGTCTCCGGAACTTGTTCAACTTATAACTGCAAGACTGTACTCTTTGACCAACATCTCCCCATGTCCCCTGAGCCTTAGGAACCACCATTCTATTCTGCTTCTATGCATTTGACTGTTTTGGATTCAAATACTGTAATATCGTGCAGTATTTTTCTTTCAGTGTCTGGCTGTGTCATTTAGCACCAGGCCCTCCCGTTTCATCCAGGTTATCACAAATGGCAAGATCTCCTTTTTGAAGGCTGAACGCTATTCCATTGTAATTTGTGGAAAACAGCATGGACATTCCTCAAAAAATTAAAGAAAGAACTACCACATGGTCGAGCAGTCCCTCTTCTGGTTTATATACTCAACTGAAATGAAATCAGTGCCTCAAAGAGATATCTACACACATATTCACTGCAGTATAACTCACAATTGCCAAGATATGGAAATAAACAACTGCTTCCCATAAGATTAATGTTTGGTTTGTCTATGGAGATCTCCCTTAGGAGTTATTCGTTTCGAGTGCTGCTTAAGAGATGGAGACACTATTTTTAGAAAAGGATGGGAGATGAAAAGTGTTCTCAAATATACAGCTGGATAGTGATTCTTCCAAAATGAACGCTGAGTAAACCACTTTTATATTCATAAGCTTTCAGTACAGTAGATGGTTGGAAATTGGGAGATGTGGAGGGGTTTCTCGGTGGATGTATGACCTTGGTTACATCATGTGACCTTCCCAGGCATCAGTTTCTATCACCTTAAAGTGGAAATTATACCAGTCATTATCTGGGAGAGCAGAGATGAGGATTACATGAGATAACCCATATTTGTATTCAATACATGGTTATTGTAATTGGCAAAATAAGGATATTATTTTATGTCACTTTTCCCCAGAAAAATGCCTGCTTCCATATATGTATATGAGTATACCCATACATGTATACACCTATATTTACATATACTTATATGTATACATAGGCATATATATTTGTAATTTGATTTTTAATTTTTTTTTTTTTGAGATAGATTCTGGCTCTGTTGCCCAGGCTGGGGTGTAGTGGCACAATCTCAGCTCACCAAAGCCTCCACCTCCTGGGCTTAAGTGATCTTCCCACCTTAGCCTCCTGAGTAGCTCTGACTACAGGTGCACGCCACCATACCTGGCTAATTTTTGCATTATTTTTGGAAGAGATGGGGTCTTATCATGTTACCCAGGCTGGTCTCGAACTCCTGGACGCAAGCGATCCTGCCTCCACTTCTCAAAGTGCTGGGATTACAGATGCGAGCCACCTGGCCCAGCCTAGACGTATGTATTTTTTAATGTGAGGGTAATTAAAACTACTTTTAATTTTAGATCCATCCTTTAGAGTCGAGCTCTGTCTTCTTAAATTACTTCTGTTTCAGTGATTTAAAAAAATACTAATGTGCGATGTTTGCCTTAATTCCAGCCTCCCTGACTCCAAACATATTATACTCAGTGCATTGCATTTATAGGGTCATTGTGGAATGCCTTTGGAAATACAGCCTCAGCATTTGTGGAATGGTTTTGCTCTCTCAAAGGCCAGGCTAAAGACGGGTTATGTGACATTGCAGTGTGTTTTCTTTAGAAAACCTATGGGCGATCTCTGACAGGACAGCTTGATCTTTCCAATAGCATTTGGAAGCCCATTAAAATGTTCAAGCATGCTGACTTATTTTACTGTTCAGATGAAATGGCATTTATTTGAATATTACTTAGATAGCAAATATTTAGGGACTTAGTCGTCTTTTGAAATGAGAATCGAGGTTTAAATTTCTAGGTGCTTTAAATTGCTTTTACAGCTGAATTTTCAAATGGCACAGGAAAGACAGCATAAAAACCTTAACAAGTGGCCAAAACTAAAAGCACTCTACAAACCCAAATGGGGAAGTTGCTTTTTAACACTAAAACGGCATCATCAAAATTAGGGCATATATATTTACCATCTCTGCCTCACATTTTGTGCAAGACTACTTGACGTAGTAGAATTTTGCTAGAAATTTCTGCTTAATGTCTTCCCTTACATTCTGCAAAATGTTCCCAAGAACCACTGAAATACTATTGTTAGGATTATTGACCAGTTTTTTTCTTTGTAATCAATTTCTATTGAAGAAGTCATTGAAATAGTGCAGTAATTTACTACCACTCTTTTTTGGCAGCTTTGAGCGCATATTTGTAGAACCACAAGATAACAGCAAAAAAGTCCTTGAACTCAGGCTCTGTGACCATCACAACTCTCCAAACAGACCCATGGGAGCTGCGGGTGAGCACATCTGTCCTAACGGGATATGACACCAACCTCGTGAGTTGTTTGCTTATGTTTTTCTAACATTTCTACTACTTAGCTTCAATCACATTTTTCTTAGGATGGGGTAATAAAAACCTTTTATAATGGACAATTTCAAGCATATTTTTGAAAATTAATTTCAAACATAGAATAGTTTTATGAATTCCTCTGTCCCCATAGCCAACTCCAGCAATTATTCCCACACAGCCGGTCTTGTCTCATCCATACTCACAGTCTGCTAAGGTATTTTGAAGCAAATCCAGACTTTATGTCATTCTATCCATGAGTATCTTAGAAGATAAAAGAAAAGGACTTTAAAAAACAATAACAATATAGAGCAAAGGACATTTACTCTGGATCCTGGCTTGTGGACTGGAGCTAATTCCAGAATGATTTTGTCACTGTTGACTTAACTACCTGGGATGTGCTCGCCCCACTCAATAAAAGGGCATACTTTAGCTATTCTGTTTCTATGCTCTGGGCCTGCATTTTGAAAAGAAGATTTATGTATTCAACAAATATTTGCTAATTCCTATGACAACTAGAAATGTGCTATGCACTGGGGATTCAGAGATAAAACTTCCCAAGCTGGGAGAGAATCGGAAAAAACAGCCTCAACACAAACACAAATATAAATACAGCCTGATACACTTGACACCAGTGGCATGTACAGATATACAGGTTGTTTCGTGTCTGAAAGGTATTTCTTTCTCTTGCTCACAGTTTAAAAAGGCACCTTGACTGTGATTAAATTTCAAGTGTTAATTAGGAATTAATTTAGGCTATGTAATATATAGCCCATTTTAGGTATCTAAGGTTTATCACAAATTAACTCATTAACTAAAGAAGATGTCTTCTCCCAATCTCAACCTCTGGGAGTTTCACACTTATCATCTGGGGTCCAGTTGGCCTGGGGCCGGTGGGCAGTAGCAGCAGCCTCCTAGGGCCGGGGTTCCTCACTCTTTTCCCTCCCCTCCTTTTACTCTGTTTGTCTCCTTGGGTCCCTGGCACCTGCTGAGTGAGGATCTGTGTTAGAAGCTGCTGCTCTCTGGCCCAAGGAGGGCAGCAGCCTCTGGATTAGGGGATGGAGGGATGGCTGTTCCAGGGATCACCTCCCTCTGCCTGTGTGCAGCCTCATGTGCGCAGCCCCCCACCCCTGAGATTCGTATCCTGTGGCCCAGGCCCTGAGCTGCAGAGCTGGTTAATTAGCGCTGGAGTCCAGGAAGCCCCATCTGTTCCCAGCACTTGTGTTGCTCTGATCTCTCCACCTCCCTGACTCCCAGGCCACGGAGAGTTCTGGCCCTCCTACCCTGTGATCCCTGGAGATGCGCAACCCCCTCCCCTCCCCTCCCCCTCCATCGCTGAAGTGCCTTTTCATCGGGCCGGGAGGCAGCTGTCATGAAGCTAGGTAAATCCCACTCCTTATCCGCCAGCAGGACAGGTAGGGACAGGTGGGAGGGATATGGGAGGAGATGGCTCCCACTGGTGACTGCCAGTCCCTCACCTAGCAGGCCACAGACCCCGGGGCCACTTTGCTACTTTATCAAGAGCAAGCTCAGCACCCCGGTGCCCCAGAGACATTTATCTGGTGATCCTGGAATTTTAGTTGGGTTCTTCTAAACGCGGATCCTGAGACAAGGTCTTGGGCATGGAAGGTTTATCTGAGGGGACTCCAGGAAGCAGGAGTGAGAGAGAAGGAAGCAGGAAATAGAAGTAAAGGTCATTACTGAGATGGCTGCTGGAGGGGACAGGGGTCGTGCAGGTGAGAACAATGTCCTTCCGAGAGAAGCTGGTTTGGTGGGTTTGGAATGTGTGGATCTGCAGGCGTGCTCATCGTCAGCCGAGTGGACAGTGAGAGCTGGAGGGGCTCTGCAGAAGCCCTGAGCTGCACTAAAATCTGTACTAATCCAAGTAGTGGGTCTAGATTCCCTCTCCTACTCAAAATGACTTAAACTCATCCAACTTAGCAAACATTGGTTGAACATCTCCTACTGTATTTAATGGAATTTAAAATATCATTGACTATAAGGCATGTCATTATTTTAAGAGGCTCTAAGAAAAGAGCTTCCAATTCAACTATGAAACTCTATGAAATGTAAGATTTTCCTAGGTCAGAAACATGAAACTGCAAAAGTAATGTGGGTTACGGGATGGGCACTTCGTGCACTGCAGCTTAATGGGCCTAGCAGGAGATCATGATATAGAAACTGCCCCTGTTTCCAGCAGAGGAGAAAAAGCATGCAAAGTGATGGCAGTGATAACAAGCAGAAATAGGACAGGAGAAAAAGCCAAGTGCCTTCAGACCACAGAAGAAGGAGAGATTAATTCTGGTAGGGAAGCGTCATGGAGGTCTTCCTGAACGAGGGGGTGGCATCTGAGCTGGGCTGAGAAAAAGGTGGGGCTTGAACTATTGGGGATGAAGAGAAACACATTCCAGGCAAGTGGGAACAGCACAGGCAAAGATTCTGAGCGGTTCTAGAAATAAAGTGATTGCACTTTTTTGGGGGTGGCGGGGGGGGGGTGGGTGGCGGTTGTAGGATTTATGGGTGAGAATAAGGAAAAAGTAGAGAATTAGAAAAGCAATGAACTTACCCTTTTACTCAGAAATCCCCCTCCCAATTGCATGGCCAAGAAAAATTCGCCCTCAAGGGCACCTTTTCTCTTTAGGAAAATCCAGCTGGATGGACAGCAGCAGGCGGAGGTGGATGAGGTTCTGAACCTAGATGGTGGCCACGTGGGCAGAGTGAGGGCACGAGAATGGTGCTGTAGGGGATACTGAGCAGGAGGGTTGACAGGACTCAGCAACTGGGGAGGGAGTTGGCAGGAAGAGAGCTGGGAACTTAGGACAAGAAGCAGGGTATTTTTTTTCAAGGGAGAGGGAAGCAACAATGATTTACTTGTTCTTACACATGGCGCACTCCAGGGTGCTATTCCTGCATTTAAATCACTTGGCTCCGGGGATGTGGCTCTCCCCCCATTTGTCTTTCTGTCCACCCTCTCTTCATTTGTCCTCTTCCCTCTTGGCATGCCTGCTCCTTGGGGCCCTGTCTTCAGGTCAGGAGGCCCGCGCCCTGCACTCGCCTTTCCTGGGAACTCTCACTTCACCTGTGATCTCAAGACCTCTCCCTCCTGCCTGACTCGCATCTTGAGGGTTGCGGTCCATTCGACGAGGTGTTTCTCCCACGAAATCTCTTATCTTTGGGAATCTCTTCTTTTCCTTGTGCTCCCTATGGGTGGATGGAGAACCTCTTTCCACGTGCTTACTCGACCCGGAAGGCTGTCTGTCTGTCTAGATGTGCCTCTTCCTTTCACTTCCTCTATCCAGCCGGCTTCTTCGCCCACCTCCCTTGCATGCCCCTCTCACATGCTCTTGGCTCACCATTTTTTCTGTAATTTTTTAGAGACAGGGTCTCGCTCTATCACCTGGGCTAGAGTGTAGTGGCACGACCATGGCTTACTGTAGCCTTGACTTCTTGGGCATATCTTCCAAGTTAAGGCTGCGTGTCCTGAGAGGTACTGCTCTCTTCCATAAAGGTGGAGCCGCCAGCCCTTCCCTTATGATTCTGACCTTGGGACCTGCCAATTATGCGGTTGTTTTCTTCTGATATTTGCTTTCATTTCTGAAGTATTCTGCCCTCTCCCTCCCCTCTTCTCCCAAAACACATGTCTCTCCTTAGTCCCCCTGTCTGGGTGGTGGGTGCACAATACCAAGTGCCTGAAAAGCGTGAGGGAGAGGGTCTGGGGTGGGGTGGGGACACCGGACACCCCAAGTACAAACTGCTGCTTTCTGACCCTCGCTTGCTCATGTGCTCGCTATTCAACTGTGTTTAATTGTAATGACATTGTTAGCGGTGTAGGAATCCAAATGTTTTGGCTCAACAGCATGAAGTCTGGGTTGCACATTGTATCAGAGGTGCTGTCATCTTTCCAGTATCTCCGATATGTGGCTTTTTGGTTGAATGTCACCCTGGGCCCTCTTTACTGGATAAACAACCATGAGGGCTCTTCTCTGTGGAGCTGTGGAGAGCTTGGTGGTAGAAAGCAATGTTTCTAAAAACTGCAGCAGCTCTTTCCTGCCTGAACTGAATCATGTGTCTAACTGTCTTGTGGTCCTTACAGACTCCTTCCTAGGCCTGGCTCCATGCAGACCTCCCATGCTTCACATTTCGCTCCCCTGAACTTGCTCTTTTTGTCAGCCCCAGGGTGTTGAGGCTGGGTCCTCTCTAGCAATCTCTACCTTCAGAAGAGACTTTTCTAAATCTTTTGCTTTTCCAGTTCTCGTTGCTTTTGTCATTGTGAAGAGTCACCCAGGACGCTGGCACTTGGTACCCTGAAGTCAGAACTGGTCTGTGTGTGAGCTGTGGGACACACTCACACCCTTTCAGAGTGATATTGTGTGGTGGAAGGACTGTTAGAACTCAAAGAATAGTTAATAAATCCAGTATTATTCCCTTGTGGAAAAAAAAGTGATAATTGAGTGGACAATTCTGAGGCACCTTCCACAGGCTTCCTCATAGGGTCTCTAGGGGATCCAGTCCCAGCAGCCCATGGAGGCATGCGCCGCCATGCCTGGTGGATATTTTATTTTTTGTAGAGACAGGGGTCTCGCTTTGCTGCCCAAGCCGGTCTTGAACTCCTGGCCTCAGCCTCCCAGACTGCTGGGATTGCAGGCATCTGCCACTGCGCCTGACCTGGCCCACGTTTTTGCTCCTGGGCGTTGCTCTGACAACCAGAACAACTTGCTTAGCTATTCTGAGAACGCCCACTGACAGCTGAGGCAGTAGGTGTCTCTCGCTTTCTCTCCAGGCCTGTGGGGACTTGCTGAGCTATTCTGGCTTGTGTGTAGACTTGGAAGCTCAAGGGAGGTGGCATTCCTTGGGGGCAAACTTTGACCTACTGGGGCAGGTGCTGATGAGTATATCTTCCTTCTGTCCATGTCTCGAGTGGACAATACTAAGGCACCTTCCACACGCTTCCTCATAGGGTCTCCAGGGGATCCAGTCCCCAGCGGCCCACGGAGGTAACTAGGCCACTAACACCACACTGGGATGCCTCTTTCTCCTCCCTCTGTTTTTAAAATTTTTAATTTTTAAAATATTCTGTAGAGACAGGGTCCCTCTATGTTGCCCAGGTTGAGAAAAAGGTGGGGCTTGAACTATTGGGGATGACCTCAAGCGATCCTCTTGCCGCAGCCTCCCAAAGTACTGAGATTACAGGTGTGAGCCACCGCACCCAGCCCTCCCCCTTCTTTCACCCCTCCCAGCCCCCATTGCTATTTCTTGGCATCAATTCCTAAACAGCCTGCACATCAGCCCTTGTCACAGGTCCTGCTTCTTGGGGTAGCTCAAGCTCAGACACCCCAGGACACTCCCCAAGGCTCTTCCTTCCCATCCATCACCACTTCCCTAAGTCACAGCTGCACTGCCTGTCACCTGGACTGCTCACAGCAGGTACCTTGTTGATTTGCCTCTAATCTAGTTCTATTGTAATCCATTGACACATTTTAGCCAGGAGGGTCTATATTAAATGAAAATCTGTCTATGTCACTTTTCTGCTTTAAGTCCTTGAGAAGCATCTCATTGCTGACGGAATAAATTCCAAGCTCAGTAGCATGGAACACAAAGCATCTCATCACCTGGCCCCTCCCACACTGTCTTTCCCGCCTCATATTTCATTTCTTCCTCCTGTTCAATAGTGTGTTGGCTCCAAGCTGCTTTCAGTTTGTGTGCTTTCAGTTTGTGTACCCTATTTCATGCCTGGGTGCTTTTGGTCATATCCTTGCCTGGATGCCACCACCTTCTTTGGTCTGGCCAGTCTTCACCTGTTCTTTAAGCCTTGACATGAGCATAATCTGTGGCCATCCCTGGTGCCCTGGCATGATGCTCTACCTCTCCCCACCGTGGCCTCATTCCTCTGTGAAGCAATGCCCTGTTTATGTGAGTTCCTTCAGGGGAGAAACTACATCTAGTTAACTCTAAATCTCCAAATATATACATATAGGTAGATATAAATACATCTCCAAATATAGCTATATATATATTTGGAGATTTAGAGGTAACTAGATATGAGACAGAATCAGGCTCTGTTGCCCAGGCTGGAGTGCAATGGCACAATCTCGGCTCACTGCAACCTCCGCCTCCTGGGTTTAAGTGATTCTCCTGCCTCAGCCTCCCAAGTAGCTGTATGACAGGCAGGCGCCACCACACCTGGCTAATTTTTGTATTTTTGGTAGAGATGCAGTTTTTCCCTGTTGCCCAGGCTCGTCTCGAACTCCTGACCTCAAGTGGTCCGCCCACCTCTGCTTCCCAAAGTGCTGGGACTACAGGTGTGAGCCACCATGCTTGGCCAAGAAATACATTTTTGCACTGAATTCTAAACTAAATTTCCATTGATAAAAGCTTTATCCTGGCCACATTTGTCACGGTTGGTGGTCCCGTGGGATTGCAGCCTGCTGAGACACACTGGGAAGGAAGGCACGTGGATTTGTCTTCAGCTGCCCCGGGAAAGGGGATGAGACCTCGCCTGTGGATTGCTTTGCACTAGCGCTAGCCTTGTGGCCAGTGTCGAGGTGGTGCCTCTCTTTCTCATCAAAAACAGACACACTTTCCAGCACCAAATTCTGCATTCATTTCTTAGGGCTGCCGTAACAAAGTACCGAAAACTGGGTAACTTAGAACACCAGATACTCACTGTCTCACATTTCTGGAGGACATAAGTCCAAAATCAAGGTGTCAGCAGGACCATGCACCCTCCACAGCCTCCATCCTTCCCAGACTCTTCCAGCTTCTGGAGGGAGAGAGCCACAGCCTCTGTCCTTCCTGGCCTCTCCTGGCAGCTGGTGGCCAGCAATCCCTGCCACTCCTTGGCCTGTGTTTCCATCACTCCGCTTCATGGCTCTGTTGTCACATGGCCATCCTCCCTCTGTGTGTCTCCAAATTTCCTTTTCCTTACAAGGATACCCATCATTAGATTTAAAGCCCACACTAATCCACAATGACCTCATCTTAACTTGATGACATCTACCAGAACCCTATTTCCAAAGAACGTCACATTGGCAGGGGCAGGAGATTAGTACTTCACTGGATCTTTTTTAGGGGACACAATTCAACCCTAAGAACTATGACTCACTGAACACCTTCTTGAGTCAGGGACTATGGTAGGTAGGTTGCACGTATTTAACTTTCTCCACAATCACACCAGGTAGGGGGTACTATCACCCTGATTATACATGTGAGGGTATCCAAGTTCAGAGAGGCCACACAGCTCATTGAGAAAGAAAACCGGCCAGGCACAGTGGCTCATGCCTGTAATCCCTGTACTTTGGAAGGCCAAGGCAGACAGAGCACTTGAACCCAGGAGATTGAGACCAGCCTGGCCAACACGATGAAAACTCATCTCTACAAAAATGCAAAAATTAGCTGGGCATGGTGGCATGCCCCTGTGGTCCCAGCTACTCAGGAGGCTGAGGTGGGAGGGATTGCTTGATCCCAGCAGGTAAAGGTTCTAGTAAGCCAAGATCATGCCACTGCACTCCAGCCTGGGCAACAGCACCTGACTCTGTCTTAAAGAGAAAAGTGATAGGCCAGGCGCGGTGACTCACGCCTGTAATCCCAGCACTTTGGGAGGCTGAGGCAGGCGGATCACAAGGTCAATAGATCGAGAGCATCCTGGCCAACATGGTGAAACCCCATCTCCACTAAAAAATACAAAAATTAGCTGGGCATGGTGG
>CAUYQU010072309.1:0-47546 GCA_963574635.1 Cheracebus regulus
TCTGCCAGGAATCTCCCGGTCTGTGGGCAACAAAAATTTGTTGGAAAGTGCGGCATCCACTCGTTCTCTGCGCTGTCACTGGGAGCTACGTTCCTGAGCTGTTGCTAATCGGCCATCTTGGATCTCTCTCTCCGGAAAAAGCTGTGGAATTTCTTGTCTCAGCTCTGTCTATCACTACTTTGGAGGTGCCTGCAGGTATCAGCGAGATAAACCAAAGTCAGATAATTCAAACTGGGGCAGGAAATGTTCTGTTTGAGTGTCAAGAATGGTTCTTTGGGTATGGCGAAGGGTTCATGTCTACATTTAATTTTCAAAATGTCTTTTCTAAAAATATGGCAAAAAATACCTAGAAAAACACATATCACTGATTGAAATATGAATACATTTAAATATATGTATACACACACACACACACACACACACGAATACTTAACTAGCATCTCATGCACAGATACTTGCATACTTGACTAGTACCTCATGCTTACTTCTATGGTATTATAGCACTGACTACCCAGTATAGAATGATCTGTTTTACTTATCCTGTCCTCCATCACACCAGCCATAGGATATCAGTCCACTAGGACTGGTGTCTTTTTTGTTGCATATTTCCATTCTTTACACAATACCTGGAAAATAGGTAAATAAATATTGAGTGAGTGAATGAATAAATGGGACGAAGGAATGAATTCTTGCTACTGACTGGTGTATAGTTGCCACATACATCAACCTCCAATTCAACTCCCATGCTGGAGTCTGAAATTGAAGGCTGGTGAGCAGAGGATTTGGTCTTCGTAGGCAAAATTTAGGACTTAACCATCCACACTCCATGTGGATGGGATAAAAACACCTAAGTGCGCATTTTGTTTTTGTCCTGGTGATTTTTGTAGCAGTTTGTGGCTCATTTTTATCAAGTCCAGACACAATTTTTTTCATATGCTATGAAGTCTCAGTTCCTGTAACACAAACCTCTTTAATCATTTGTCTTTCTGGTAGAATCTGATAGGGGCCATATAAAATGCTTCCCTTCATCTGCTAATAGCAATTTATGGACACTTACTATGAGCAATATACATTGCAAAAGACCAGAAAACTCACCCCTTGGTTATGATTCAGCACTGTAACGTGATAGCCTGGAAACTAGTCTGATAGTTTAATCAGTGGTATGTGATCCTTATTTGTGGTTGGCTGCCTCATCAATTTTCATTTGGGAATTGAAATGGACTCTGAGGCAGATATGGCATTAATTATGGGGGAAATTAGTTGCAATATGCCTTGAGGTAAAACCCTTCTGATGGGAATCTAAGATTGAAAGAAAGCCAAATTATAAAAGGATGATTTACTGAAAAAGGCAAATGTATGCATTACTGCCATGGCTTAGCAGAGAAAAAGGAGCTGATAAACCAGAAAGATTGTGGACTGACTGAAAAGTGAGAAAAATCTCCAGGTCTAGCTCTCTCAAGAAAGATTTATTCTTATGCTGAATGCATTATATTTCCCCAGATACATACAATATTTTCCAAAAGTGTACTTCAATTAATAGGCAAGTGAGCATTAATAACAGTTGGCAGGATCCCTATTTTCTTGTAGATTGAAATATATTTTACTAAGAACTGAATAGGGAGCATCTAGGGACACAAAAGTTAAAATTCATTTTACCAGTTATAGTATCTGCTGTTTTATCAATTTTCTTGTTAAAATATCACATTTTTTCCCTGAAGATTTCAAAAACCTACTTAGTTAATACCTTATTTTTCCTATCACTGAATCCTGATGAGGTAAAATACAGAGGCAAAGTCATAATAGAAATGACTATCCCCAATTTAAGAAAACTGAGACATAGGAAGCTTAAGTTAGTGCATTGTTTAAAAGCAACATATTTTTCTTCATTGGATGTAAAACAGAGTGAGTTATCAAGAAAAATACCAATCGAGAGTTAACACCCCTTCCCGCATCTCACCCAGAAAAAGGTCAGCACTGTATTTTTATGAGTTGTGACGTGTATACCCATATCCAAGCAGAAAATGAGGAGCTTTTGTGTTGCAGGCATACAGTAGCACAATTCGGTGGTTAGGAACTGGGTCTGGAGCCAGATCATCTACACCCAAATCCTGTCTCTGCTACTTACTAGCTGGGTGACTTTACCCTTCGCCTCTGTGCCTTAATTTTCTCATCTGTATAACTGAGATAGCATAAAAGTACAAGTAAGATAGATCCTTTCTAAAGAGAGGAGATGCAGGGACTGTTGAAAGTAGATAAAGCAGACGCTCCTGGACCCCAGAGCAAGTTAAGAGACCTAAGACCAAGTGTAGGGACAGGATTTTCCAGTTTTCCACTAGTATGAGGGACCAAGTGGTACCCAGATGGGAAACTACAGGATACCTGGACCTGGAACTCTGGTTAGGAGCCCACGGGCCTAGAGTTCCAGGGGCAGGTTTGTAGTTGATGGAGCAGATTGCCTTGGTGGGCATGTCTGAGTTTGTCTGCAGCCCAGCTAAAGCCAGAGGACCAAGTCTTGACCACATACTTGCAGCTAAAGGTATTTTCATTGTGTTTTCCCATCCTTCATACTGCCCTTGGAAAATTCATAAATAAATGTTGAGTGAGTGTAGCCACTGTGAATCAAAGATCTGGCATTTTCTCCATTTTTGTGTTTTTAAGCAACCCCCACCCCCAAATCTAGAATTCTTGAGAGGATAGAAAATCATAGGAATAATAGAGGATGAATGTCCCACCAACCAAATATGTCGAAAGTCAGAAAGATTAAATTTGACTGAGAACAAAAAACGAAATGTGCTTTTATCTCACTCTACTGTAATGGACTAAAATCAATACCTGCTGAATCAGTTATGAACATATTGGTAACAAAACCCCAATTGGTGACAGAAAATATGGCAGTTTATTCAATGATGACAGAAAAATCTAGAAGTAGACTATCCAAACTATCAATGATACTGTCAAGGTCTTCTTTCTGCTCTGCCATCCTTAGCATGTAGCTTTTGTCTGCTTTGTTACAAGATATCAGAGAGTCCCCTAAGCCATTTGTCCGGGGAGCAAGAAGGAACAGGGAGGAAGGGGTGGTATCTAAATCAGAAAAGCAAACACTTCCCAGAAGCTGTCATTTTATATATCACTGGCCAGGAATGTGCCACATGCTCATCTTTCTGATGTGTGATGATGAAGCTGTAATTTTCAGCTGGGCACATGGCCATGCTGAACTAAATTAGTTTCTATCAATGAGATTGAGAGGAAATGGACAGACAGAAGGAAAGCAACTAATAGTGTCTGCCACACACATTTTTCCCAACATCTGAAGTCTGCCTTTATCTATGTAAGAAAATGTATATCTTGTTTAAAGCAAACCACATAGATTTTTTTAATGACAATTTGATTTAAAAATAGAGGAGGCAATTCTACTTAAATAAAAAGTTTATAAAATAACTTTCTTAAATTGTATTTTTAAAAATCATTTGATTTATGTAATGTTTTTAAGAATGCAAAAACATCTTTAATCTCAAGGAAGCTTGGAGATAATCTAAGCCAACTCTTTCATGGCACAGTTGAGAGACTGAGACCTATAGAAATGTCATATAATTTTCTCAAGTTTCTACAGTTAAGTAGTGGCAGGAAAGAAATTAAAAGTCTTGCAATGTGGATGACAAATTTTCAGGAATATCTTTATATTTTAGACTTTGAGTCTGTATTAGTCCATTTTCATGCTGCTGATGAAGACATACCCAACACTGAGAAAAAAAGAGGTTTAATGGACTCACCATTCCACATGGCAGGGGAGGCCTTCCCACAATCATGGTGGAAGGCAAGGAGGAACAAGTCACATCTTACGTGGATGGCAGCAGGCAAAGAGAGAGAGCTTGTGCAGGGAAGCTCTCATTTTTTAAAACTGTCAGATCTCCTGAGACTTATTCACTAACATGAAAAACAGCATAGGAAAGATCCACCCCCATGATTGAATTACCTCCCACTGGGTTCCTCCCACAACATGTGAGAATTGTGGGAGTTACAATCCAAGATGAGATTTGAGTGGAGATGTGGCCAAACCTTATCAGAGTCTCTAAATGATTAGGTAAATATAATACTAAACGTGATTTATTTTTAACACCTTTGTAAGGATTATTTCAAAAACAAATAAATAGATAAATCTTTATCAGAACATTTGTACATGATTTTCATTTGAAAGTATCGGGGTAATAAAAAGGGAAGTCTCTTGCAAGGGTAAAATACCAACACTGCTACTTACTAACTGCATAATCCATAGGCAAGTTACTCACTTTCTAAGCCTCAATTTTTTTCAATTATAAAGAGAGACGAAACTTTGCTATAACATTTTTGAGGGGGCTAAATTGAACAGTGCATAGATAGCATGTAGCACAGTGCCTGCCATTCAATACATTTTTTATCCATGGTTCTAGATATTGTTGTCCTCATGCTGTTATCATCATTATTATATTCTTGGTAAAAAAAAAAACTCAGCCCAGTGTTCTTCATATTCCATTAAGAGATAAAAAGCTGAAATTCTAAGAGTAGATTCAGAAAGGAAAAGAAGATTCTGAGAAGGGATTTCAGAACAACTTCCTCTCTAGAGTAAAGAATAACTGGGGAAGAATAACCAGTAGCCTAAAGGTGCCTCAGTAGCTGAGGATTCTCCCAGGAAGTCTAGGCAGAGAACCAACATTAAACTCTGCTACTCTAGGGGTCTGGTGAGAGCTATGGAATGACCCATAGAATCCAGAACTTCCTTCTTCTTCATACCAGGGGCTGAGTTTGGGATGTCATGGCTCCCAAAGGTGCCTTAACCAATGGAAGCCTGTGACTCTTCCGGGGGAAAGCCATCACCCATTTGTCCACAGATATCCTTCCAATCCCATTGGAACCAAAAGGAAATGTACAGGTGGGTCACATGGTTCCTAATCTTTATGACTGTGATCAAAAGAGACCTGCAAGTAAAGTGGCTTCCTCTCTAAGCTTCAGCAGAGGGCTGGTAGTTTTACCCAGTTTGTTTACTGATGGCCCACAAGAGTAGCAACTGCTGTACCTTCTACTCCTAGTTGTCAGCCCTCTAAAAAAGAAGCTCACAACCTGGCTTACCTGTTGAAATATACACACATACACACATATATATACAGATATACAGGCAAAGAAAAAAATGCATATAAGGGACTCCATAGCCAGACAGAAACAGACGAAGGAGACTAGAAATATCAGCTGGTTGCCAATATTGATGGAGAACTGGCAGAAAATAAAGAAAATATTTTAATTAAAAAGCCATAAAAACTTACTTCTCTTTTTGACAATGGCAGGTTAGGCCATTAGAGCCAATCTTCCCACTGAAACAGGAAATATACAATAAATATACACTTGAAATATTCAGAAAACTACTAAAACAATGAGGAATTAAAGAGCAAGATCTAAAGAAAACAGAAAATCCTGCTAAGTGAGCCATACATTTAGGGCAGCTTTCTCTCTAGCGGTGTCTGCAGTCATTTAAATATGCAACTGAGAAGATGAGCAGAGTTCTGAGAGTCTCATGGAATAAACAGACAAATACTGGAGTTCAAGGATTACCAAAGGAAGGGAAATTTGTATACTTTCAAAAGAAATACACCCGAGGAGTAAGGGTGACCTATGAGTAAACTGAACCTCACAGGGACTGAAGCCCAGCATTGAGTCATCTTATTTCCTGAAATTAAATCAAGGTGGTCTGGGATGGCTAAAGCTTCTGGTCTCCTGCCAGAAACAAATGTAGTTCCTCTTTGGAGGAAGATAAAATTGTCCTAGGTTTGAAATTATTTCTATAATTTTTTATAAGTAAAGACTAGCACTCACTAAAAAATATTCAGGCACACACAAAGACAAGATAATACGAAAATGGAGGAAATACTACAGAATAGAAACAGATCAGTAGAAAACAATGTAGCAGAGTTGACAGACAGTTCTAGCTATATTTATATGTTCAAGGAGAGAAAAGATGAGAATTTCATCAGAGAACTGAAAGAAAATTCTAGATGTGAAAAAAATCAACAAATGAAATTAACTCATTTTTATAGGATTAACAGAAGATTAAATGCAAATTAAGAAAGAATTCATGACTTGAAAGATAAGAAAGAAGAAAGATTCCAGGTTAATTTTACTCCAAGTCAGATTAACTCTTAACGGTCTTAGGTAAGTAAAAAGACTTCTTTGGATTTTGAAAATATGAGGAAACAACCACATGAACAAGAGTAAGCAAAAATAATAATAAAAAGCTTTATCAGACCATATTTCATATCACAGAATAATTAAATGAAGAATATAAAATAATGTGTATAAAATATTTAAGGAAATAGTTTTTCCTAAAAAAAAACTAATTAAAACCATGATCTGGTAATTACATAGTACCATGGAAGAGAAAGATTTGAAAAGTAGCCAAATATAACTCTTCTCCCCATGTACAAAAATTATAATCATTAACATTTAAAAAGCCAATAGAAACTCTAAATTTTAGGTAGGACTCAGCTGATTATAGGTAAGCAGGGTACTTAAGGATAGAACTAAAGAAATTTTGTAGAAGGTACACAGTGAGAAGAGACAGAAGCAGGAAAGAGCAAGGAAGATTAGAGACATGGAGGACAGATTAAAATATATATTTACAAAAGACCTAAGTGGCATTCCAGAAAAAGCAAAAAGAGGTTGAAAGAGGTCATGGTTGAAGAAATAATGGATGAGAAATTTCTAGAATTAATGAAGGATATGAATCCTTGGAATCAGGAAATATAACTAATCCTATACAGGACAGAGAAAAAGAAAACCACATTAAACTCATCAGAGTAAAACTGCAGAATATCAAAGACATTTTAAAAAAGAGATAAAAAGAAAAATCAGTTATATAGGAGCAATAATCTGGCAGCTGATTTCTCAACAGTGAGAATAGAAACCAGAAGAAAATAAATCATTTCTAGATACCCCAAAAAATTAAGACAGAAAGAGAGAGAATTTATCACCAAAAATCCCTCAGTAAAAGAAATTCTGAAGATTATACTTGACTAGAAAAAAAAATGCTTCTAAAAGAAAAGTGTACCATAAAAAAGGAATATTGGCAAAACATTGGTAAGTGTATGACTGAATCTAAATTATTAGCTATGTAAAATAATGAGAAAATGGCTAACATGAGGGATCAAAAATTGAAATTAAAGATTGAACAACAATGACATTTAAGTAGAGAAAAATCAGCTTGTCTATCTCTAATGATCACCTGTCATTATTTCACTGGCATTGCACTAAATGTATGGTTTAACTTGGCAAGGATTTAACTTCCTTTTTGTTGTGGATAATTTAACTTTATTTCAGTTTAAGTTCTGGGATACATGTGCAGGTTCTGGGATACATGTGCAGGTTTGTTACATAGGGAAACGTGTACCATG
Organism: Cheracebus regulus; assembly: GCA_963574635.1. Classification (NCBI taxonomy): domain Eukaryota; kingdom Metazoa; phylum Chordata; class Mammalia; order Primates; family Pitheciidae; genus Cheracebus; species Cheracebus regulus. The sequence continues at coordinate 7,416 of CAUYQU010072309.1, forward strand.
GTGGTTTGCTGCATCCATCAACCTATCACCTAGGTATGATTAACTTCTTTGTAATATAGCATCTCTTTCTCTCTTATACCTTTTTCTTTGTTCAAGTCATCATTTTTAGATACTTCAGGGGTCTTATGAAGTTTTCTTTTATAGACATTGCACATTTCTTCTTGAGTTTTTGCTAGGAAATTTATCTTGCTATCACTATTATAAAGGGGGTCTTCTATTATATCCTCCAATTGGTTGTTGACCATATATATAAAAGTTAATTATGTCTTTATATTAGTTTTGTAGCAATTGTATTTCTGAATTATCTTATTGTTTATAGTAGTTTTTCAACTGATCTTTAGTTTTCCAAGTTTAAAAATCACATTATATGTAAAGAAAGATAATTTTATCTCCTCTTTTCCAATGTATACTTCTCTTGCCTGTTTGTATCAGCTAGTACCTTGGTCTAAACAATGTTAAATAATAGTGGTATAGTGAATATTCTATTATTTCTGACTTTAATGGAAACGTTCTTAGAGTTTGTCCACTAAATATGCTACTATTTTGTGGTCTGTGATGGGCATTTTTTAATCACACTAACAAAGGATCCACATATTTCTATTTAATTGAATTTTAAAATCAAGAGTGGATGTCAAACTTTTTGAAATGTCTTTTTAGTGTCTAGAGAAATGATCATTGTACATTCCCAGTGCACATCTAAATATGATGAAATACACTATAATACATTTCCGTATGCCAAACTAGACATGCACCACTCAAATACATTTCTCATATATATATATATAATTGTACTTTAGATTATGGGGTACATGTGCAGATCATGCAGAATTGTTGCATAGGTACATACATGGCAATGTGGTTTGCTGCCTCCAACCCCCTGTCACCTACAGCTGGCATTTCTCCCCATGTTATTCCTCCTCAACCTCCCTACCCCTCGTTGTCCCTCCTCTAGTCCCCCCCAACCTACCCCAATGTGTGATGCTCCCCTCCCTGTGTCCATGTGTTCTCATTGTTCAACATCCGCCTATGAGTGAGAACATGTGGGGTTTGATTTTGTGTTCTTGTGTCAGTTTGCTGAGAATGATGGTTTCCAGGTTCATCCATGTCCCTACAAAGGACACAAACTCATTGTTTTTGATGGCTGCAATAAAAAATAAAATTAAAAAAAAAAAAAAAAGCACAGCAGCAAGAACTTGGAGAGAGCTCAGAAGTCAGAGCCCAGGGAGGGGCGGAAGCTCCCCAGGACTGCCTACTCTGGTGGAGCAGAAGATCTAGAGGGGAAGCTGAAGAAAGGGAAACCCAAGCACCGAGCACGAGTCCTCAAGCAGGAGGGAGGCAAGAGAAGAAAAGACCAGGGACAGGGACAGAGGGCGGAGCTCAGACACATTCCAGCCGGCACAGTGGGCGTTCCGAAGGGCGTGGTCTTAGAAGTAGAAGTAAGAGCCAAGATAAATCCCGTAGGCAGAAAAGGTCCCAGTGCTCCCAGGAGCGGGAGTCTTCCAATCCCAGTGACCGTAGGCGTCACTGAAGAGTGTTCAGCTGCTCAGTAGATTTGGAAATAATTATGTTTTTAAAATGTCGTCATATTCAGTTGGGTTGTTACTATTTTGCATCTAAAACTTCTGGGGCTGGATTCTTTGAATCCCTTAAGTATTAGAGTCATTGAGAGGGCTGCAGTTTCAACAGCTAAATGTCCTGGATATTCTTCACACCATCGACTGTTCTTGTACCAGCGTATGTATCTTGAATTTTGGTTCATAAATATGGCTCTTGAACCCATAGACCCCAGTTGAAAATGGAATTTTCAAGAAAGGGAAAATACGAGATGATTCTAGAATTCTAGTCTTTGTGTTAGATGTTTAGAGCCCAGCATTGTGGGACCTTTCCGGTTACTAGGTTTGGACAACTTGATATGAATGAATGGGGTAGGATTTTTAAGATCAGCCAGCTCCGTGCCCAAACCCTACTGTTTGAAAGAATTTTTAATATCTTTTCTTTTTCATTAAAACTTTTTTGTTTGATATGCCTCTTTTCACATTTTTCCTTGCAATGTATTTATTATTAATTTGTATTGAGGTGAAATTCATATAATATAAAGTTAACCATTTTAAAGGGAACAATTTAGTGGTATTTGGTACTGAACATCCACAGTGTTGTGTAACCGTCACCTTTGTCTACTTCCAAACCATTTTTTATCCATTAAACAAGAACTCCCCATTTCCGCCCTCCTCCCTGTCCCTAGCAACCACCAATTGACTTCCTGTTTATGAGTTTGCCTATTCTGAACATTTCATATAAATGGAATTATACAATTGTGAAAAAAAAAAGAAAACCAGCTTGTCTGTTTCTTACAAATTTAAATAATTATACACTTACCATATGACCTAGCAATTTCATTCTTGGGGATGGGATTAAATGAAAACTTATTTTTATACAGATATCAGTATGCCAACATTTATGGTAGTTGTATTCATAATCACCAAAAACTGGAACCAAGGCATATGTTCTTCAGCAGGGGAGCAGATGAGCAACCAGGGATACCTTCAGGTAATGGGCTACTATTCGATGACAACAAAAAAAAAAGAATGAACTGTTGGTGTATAAAATAGAATGGATGTATCTCAAATGCATTACACCAAGTGAAAGTAACTAGACACAAAAAAGTAAATAAATTATTTCATTTGTGTCATATTCTGGAAGAGCAAAACCTTAGGGACAATAAAAATAGTAGTAGTTGACAGTGATTAGGGTTTGGAGGAGAAGTTGAAAACATGAGGGTATTTGTGGGGATGATGACACTGTTTTGTTTCTTGACTGTGGTGATGGTTTGTGACCCTACATTTGCCAAAACTATAAACCAACAAGAGTGACCCTACTGTATGTAAATCAAAAACTGAATTTAAAAATCTGTATACTGAATATTGAAACACCCACCACTTTTCCATGACTCAGCTCCAAAAATGCAGGCAACTAGGCATATTCCCCAAGGCTAGAGACTGGAAAATTCTTCTTTTGAGATATAAAAAGACCAAGTGGAGGATGAGGGCAAGATTTGCATAAACTGACATTTAAGAAAATTCTCCTGAAACAGCTGGGCCTTTGCTATGAAACTCACATGAATTCCTGGTAGATATGTCCTGCCTGTACACACATATTTCAAATAGTGTCTTAGTACAAACTGGCATCCTATAAGTCATAGGCATTTGTGGAAAGTTTTTAACATGAAAAACAAAAACCAATACAAACCACAAAAAGGAATAAAATTCAGTAAAAATGAGATGATGCACAAAGTTGAAAAAAATTTAAAAACCTTTATATTATTGAAGAGCTAAGATAATATATTGGCAATAAAAAACACACAACAACTAAGATATCCTGTTATTTAAATATAGAGTAGAAAAAATAAAAAATATCAGAAAGGCTGGAAAAGAAATTGCAGAGTATGTCCCAGAAAGTGGAACCGAAGAAAAACAGATAGAAAACAGGAAAGAAAAATTTTAGAAAGTTATATGATTAACTTGAAATCCTGCATTCAAATAATAAGTCAAATAGAAAAAGAGAAGAAGAAAACAGAGAAGATATTTAGCCAATAAAAAACACAAAATAATTTCTTTAACTGAAATAATGAATCCAGCAAAATAAGGAAGGACCCAACTGAAATGTGTCAATATGAATTTTTAAAACACCAAAAATAGATAAATTAAAAATTAAGATCCAAAAAGTTTCCAGAGAGAAAACCTGGTTGCATTTGAAGAACGAATCAAAATAACATTATACTTCATCTCTAAGACATTGGAAGCCAGAAGACAATGGAGCTGTGCCTTCATGTATTCATGGATATGGATTCATATCCAGCTAACCTGTCTAAAATATAAAGGTGATTAAAGATGACATTTTTAGACATTCAAAGTCTCGAAAGTATTACTTGACAATCTCCATGCAGTGTTTCTCAGGAAGCTGTTGAATGATGTGATGTAAAAAATAAGAGTCAAGAGAAACACCAACAGTAAATCTAAGACACAGGGTATCTCATACAAGAGGGAGTCTCAGTCCGCCATCTTTGCAATAGGCCAGATCAAACCACCCGGATTGGAAGAGGAGGACAGGAAGATAAAATAAATGTCTCCAAGGGAAATCAAATTGGAAATAATAGATTACCTGCTATGTTTTATCATGTGGAAAATGGTACCAAATATAATCACAGGTTTTATAGCTCTTTGACAAGTTTGAGAAAAATTTGTGATGACAACATTAATACTTATCAATTAAAATGAAACAAATGTCAACACTAAGGAAAACATACAGTTTCCTTATTTAAAAAAATACAACCATATAATAAGATTTCACTCAGCAGCAAATAATAACTTCATAGCCATAAAAATGTAACACTGGGCCAGCCACAGTGACTCACACCTTGCACTCATCCCAGCACTTTGGGAGGCCAAGGTGATGAATCAGCTGAGGTCAGGAGTTTGAGACCAGCCTGACCAACATGGAGAAACCTTGTCTCTACTAAAAGTACAAAAAAAAAAAAAAAAACTAGCTGGGTGTGGTGGTGCATGCCTGTAATCTAAGCTACTCAGGTGGCTGAGGCAGGAGATTCACTTTAACTTGGGAGGGGGAGGTTGTGGTGAGCTCAGATTGCGCCATTGCACTCCAGCCTGGGCAACAAGAGCAAAACTCTATCTCAAAAAACAAACAAACAAAATGTAACACTGATTATTGATTTTACTTAAAATATATTATGTAAGTATATAGAAAGGACAAAGGAAGGAGGGCATGGAGGGTGGGACGGTTTCATAAGAGCTGCAAATACTCCTCATTCATACCAGGTACTCAGCAATGTCTAAAATGGGAAAAAATCAAAGTGAAAGTAGTATTTAAAATTGTGTAGATGATTATCAGAAGAGGTTGCTTCTGAGATGTCCAACTGAGGGATTAGAGAGTGCTATTTTTTCTTAGATGTTCTAATGAAAACAAAAAAACTCAATGCATGCTTTACTTTGATAAAATTATAATTTAGAAAATTTAATTGCAATCGCCTATTGTGAGACCGTCAGAGTGGAAGACTGCAGAATAATATTTTTGGAGAAACAGGAAGCTGTTTTCTATTTTTCACATCTGCCTAGGCATAGAACTAGCCCTAATAGTTTCTAGGGAAGAAAAGCAGCACAGAATGATTCTTAAGTTTCAGACTTTTTCTTATAATGTCATTTTCTTTAAAAGAAGCAGTTGTGTAAGAACTCCTACATTTTAAAGTTTTCATTTTAACTCTATTTTCTTTTTGTGGTCTTTTCAAATAGAATTATTTTTCTGCTAACAATAGTCACCTAGCACTTTAATGCCAGTGTAGTTCTCTACCCTAGACAGCTGACGACCAGCCTATATAATAAGATTGGACCTGACATTATGAAATTGACATAACTAAATGTCAACATAGATAGGAAAATGTGGAATCAGATTTTAGTATCATCAGCCTTTACGCTGTCCAAGAAAAAATTCTACTCTCTGAAAAGGTCCCAGAATGATGTCTCAGAGGCTGAAGTCCTATGCCAAGGTCCATGAGACTCCAATGTTGAAATGCTTGGTACTTGGTCATGTGGTAAATTTTATAGACTCCAGAGAGACTTCTCAAAGTAACTCCAGGGCTGGTTTAAAATACCTCACACCCCTGAGGGTGTGACTGATAAAATATAAACATGCCTCTGAAGGTCTCCAAGTACCTTGGAGACAAATTAATTGTGACTTGTGTGACATTTGTTGGCTCAGACATCTATGAATTTCTGTCTTATTAGGCACTTGAAGAACACAGAAAATACGGATATTTTAGGGTAGTTTATCACAGGTGAGTCAGGTAAAAAAAAATACACTAAATTTTACTTGTAAAAAGTATATAGGTAAATTTTTTTAAAAACCAGATAATTATGATTTCAAAATTCACTGTGATTTGTTATATAGATAGTCTCTTATTTTGCTCAAGTTTTTTTTTTTTCTTTCTCTAAATTCCAGCTTTCTTTTTTCTGGTCTTCTGAATTAATATTTTTTCATTTTATTTTTTTCCCCAAAGCTATTTGGAAGACATATATTTTATTTCTAGTCTTTAATCAGTTGTCCTTAAAATTTTAACATGCTTAAATGTAAAGAGTAATACAAAAATCTAACATTAATCAGTATCTTTATGTGCCTCCTTAATAATATAAGGACAAGATGTTTAAACACAATCATCCACTTCAAAGATTACACACCCTTGTTACCTAGCCTTTTACTTTTATAGTGTTTCTGCATTATTTTTTCTTTTTTTAAATTATACTTTAAGTTCTGGGATATATGTGCAGAATGTGCAGGTTTGCTACATAGTTATACACATGCCGCGGTGGTTTGATGGACCCATCAACCTGTCATCTACATTAGCTATTTCTCCTAATGCTATCCCTCCCCTAGCCCACTACCCCCCCCACGACAAGTCCCAGTGTGTGATGTTCCCCTCTCTGTGTCCATGTGTTCTCATTGTACAACTCCCACTTATAAATGAGAACATACAGTGTTTGGTTTTCTGTTCCTATGTTAGTTTGCTGAGAATGATGGTTTCCAGCTTCATCTATGTCCCTGCAAAGGACATGAACTCATCCTTTTTTATTGCTGCATTGTATTTCATGGTGTACATGTGCCACATTTTCTTTATCCAGTCTATCATTGATGGGCATTTGGGTTGGTTCCAAGTCTTTGCTATTGTGAATAGTGCTGCAATAAACATAGGTGTGCATGCATCTTTATATAGAATGATTTATAATCCTTTGGGTATATACTCAGTAATGGGATTGCTGAGTCTAATGACATTTCTGGTTCTAGGTCCTTGAGGAATTGCCACACTGCCTTCCACAATGGTTGAACTAATTTACACTCTCACCAACAGTGTAAAAGCATTCGTATTTCTCCACATCTGCTCCAGCATCTGTTGTTGACTTTTTAATAATCACCATTCTAACTGGTGTAAAATGGTATCTCATTGTGGTTTCATGTTCATTTCTCTAATGACCAGTAATGATTAGCTTTTATCGTGTTTTTTGGCCACATAAATGTCTTCTTTTGAAAAGTGCCTGTTCATAACCTTCACCCACTTTTTGATGGGCTTGTTTATTCTTGTAAATTTGTTTAAGTTTCTTGTAGATTCTGGGTATTAGCCCTTTGTCAGATGGATAGATTGCAAAAATATTCTCCCATTCTGTAGGTTGTCTGTTTAATCTGACAATAGTTTCTTTTGCTGTGCAGAAGCTCTTTCGGTTAATTAGATCTGATTTGTCAATTTTGGCTTTTGTTGCCAATCCTTTTGGTGTTTTAGTCATAAAGTCTTTGCCCATGCCTATGTCCTAAATGGTATTGCCTAGGTTTGCTTCTAGAGTTTTCATGGTTTTAGGTCTTACAGTTAAGTCTGTAATCTATCTTGAGTTAATTGTTGTATAAGGTGTAAGGAAGGGATCCAGTTACAGTTTTCAGCATATGGCTAGCAGTTTTCCCAACACCATTTATTAAATAAGGAATCCTTTCCCCACTGCTTGTTTTTGTCAGGTTTGTCAAAGATCAGATGGTTGTAGATGTGTGGCATTATTTCTGAGGGCTCTGTTCTGTTCCATTGGTCTATATATCTGTTTTGGTGCCAGTACCATGCTGTTTTGCTTACTGTAGCTTTGTAGTATAGGTTGAAGTCAGGTTCTGTAATGCCTCCAGCTTTGTTCTTTTTCTTAGGATTGTCTTGGCTATGAAGGCTCTTTTTTGATTCCATATGAAATTTAAAGTAGGTTTTTCTAATTCTGTGAACAAAGTCAATGGTAGCTTGATGGGGATAGTACTGAACCTATAAATTACTTTGGGCAGTACAGCCATTTTCACAATATTGATTCTTCCTATCCATCAACATGAAATGTTTTTCCATTTGTGTCCTCTCTTATTTCCTGGAGCAGTGGTTTGTAGTTCTCCTTGAGGTCCTTCACATCCCTTGTAAGTTGTATTCTTAGGTACTTTATTCTCTTTGTAGTAATTGTGAATGGGAGTTCACGCATGATTTGGCTCTCTATTATGATTTGGCTCTCTATTATTGGTGTACAGGAATGCTTGCAATTTCTACACATTGATTTTGTAACCTTAGACTTTGCTGAAGTTGCTTATCAGCTTAAGGAGACTTTGGGCTGAGATGCTGGGTTTTTCTAAATATACAATCATGTCATCCGCAAACAGACAATTTGACTTCCTTCCTATTTGAACAACCCTTCTCTCTCTTCCCTAATTGCCCTGGCCAAAACTTTCAGTACTGTGTTGAATAGTAGTGGCGAGAGAGGGCATATTTGTCTTGTGCCAGTTTTCAAAGGGAATGCTTCCAGCTTTTCCCCAATCAGTATGATGTTGGCTGTGGGTTTTTCATAAATAGCTCTTATTATTTTGAGATACATTCCATCAATAAATAGTTCATTGAGAGTTTTTAGCATGAAGGGGTGTTGAATTTTATCAAAAGCCTTTTCTGTATCTATTGAGATAATTATGTGATTTTCATCATTGAGTTCTGTTTATGTGATGGATTACATTTATTGATTTGCATATGTTGAACCAGCTTTGCATCCCAGGGATGAAGTCAACTTGATTGTGGTAGATAAGCTTCTTGATGTGTTGTTGGATTCCGTTTGTGACTATTTTATTGAGGATTTTCACATCGATGTTCATCAGGGATATTGACCTAAAATTTCCTTTTTTGTTGTTGTTGTGTCTCTGCCACGTTTTGGTGTCAGGATGATGCTGGCTTCATAAAATGAGTTAGGGAGGAGTCCCTCTTTTTCTATTGTTTGGAATAGTTTCAAAAGGAATGGTGCCAGCTCCTCTTTGTACCTCTGGTAGAATTCAGCTGTGAATCGTCTGGTCCTGGGCATTTTTTGGTTGGTAGGCTATTAATTACTGCCTGGTTTAGGCTTGGGAGGGTGTATGTGTCTGGGAATTTGTCCATTTCTTCTAAATTTTCTAGTTTATTTGTGTAGAGGTGTTTATAGTATTCTCTTATGGTAGTTTGTATTTCTGTGGGATTAGTGGTAATATCCCCTTTATCATTTTTTATTGTGTCTATTTGATTGTTCTCTTTTTTCTTCTTAATTAGTCTGGCTAGCAGTCTATCTATTTTGTTAATCTTTTCAAAAAACCAGCTCTTGGATTGACTGACTTTTTTGAAGGGTCTTTCGTGTCTCTATCTCCTTCAGTTCTGCTCTGATCTTAACTATTTCTTGTCTTCTGCTAGCTTTTGAATTTTTTGTTTGCCTTTGCTTCTCTAGTTCTTTGAATTGTGATGTTAGGGTATTGATTTTAGATCTTTCCTGCTTTCTCCTGTGGGCACTTAATTCTATAAATTTCCCTCTAAACATTGCTTTAGCTGTGTCCCAGAGATTCTGGTACATTGTTTCTTTATTTTCATTGGTTTCAGAGAACTTATTTCTGCCTTCATTTTGTTATTTACTCAGTAGTCATTCAGGAGCAGGTTGTTCGATTTCCATGTAGTTGTGCAGCTTTGAACGAGTTTCTTAATTCTGAGTTCTAATTTAATTACACTGTAGTATGAGAGACTGTTATGATTTCCATTCTTTTGCATTTGCTGAGGAATGTCAAACTTCCAATTATATGGTCAATTTGCGAATAAGTGGAATGTGGTACTGAGAAGAACGTATATTCTGTTGATTTGGGGTGGAGAGTTCTGTAGATGTCTATTAGGTCTACTTGGTTCAGAGCTGAGTTCAAGTCCTGGATATCCTTGTTAATTTTCTGCCTTGTTGATCTGTCTAATATGGACAGTATGGTGTTAAAAAGTCTCCCACTATTATTGTGTGGGAGTCTAAATCTCTTTGTAGGTCTCTAAGAACTTGCTTTATGAATCTGGGTACTCCTGTACTGAGTGCATATATATTTAGGATAGTTAGCTCTTCTTGTTGCATTGATCTCTTTACCATTATGTGATGCCCTTCTTTTGTCTTTTTTGATCTTGGTTGGTTTAAAGTCTGTATCATCAGAAACTAAGATTGCAAACCTTGCTTATTTTTTTTCTTTCCATTTGCTTGGTAAATATTTCCCCATCCCTTTATTTTGAGCCTATGTGAGTCTGCACATGAGATGGGTCTCCTGAATGCAGCACACCAATGGGTCTTGACTCTTTATCCAATTTGTCAGTCTGTGCCTTCTAATTGGAGCATTTAACTCATTTACATTTAAGGTTAACAGTGTTATGTGTGAATTTGATCTTGTCATTTTGATACTAGCCAGCTATTTTGCCCATTCGTTGATGTAGTTTTGTCATAGTGTCGATGGTCTTCACAATTTGGTATGTTTTTGCAGTGGCTGGTACCAGATTTTCCTTTCCATATTTAGTGCTTCCTTCAGGAGTTCTTGTAAGGCAGGCCTGGTGGTGACAAAATCTCTCAGCATTTGCTTGTCTGTAAAGAATTTTATTTCTCCTTCACTTATGAAGCTTAGTTTGGCTGGATATGAAATTCTGGGTTGAAAATCCCTTTAAGAATGGCTTGTAGGGTTTCTGCAGAGAGATCTGCTGTTACTCTGATGAGCTTCCCACTGTGGATAACCTGACCTTTCTCTCTGGCAGCCCTTAATTTTTTTCCCTTCATTTCAACCTTGATGAATCTGATGATTATATGTTTTGGGATTGCTCTTCTCAAGGAGTATCTTTGTAGTGGTGTCTGTATTTCCTGAATTTGAATGTTGGCCTATATTGCTAAGTTGGGGAATTTCTCCTGGATAATATCCTGAAGAGTGTTTTCTAACTTGGTTTCATTATCCTTGTCACTTTCAGATACACCAATCAAATGTAGGTTTGGTCTTTTCACATAGTCCCATATTTCTTGGAGGCTTTGTTTGTTCCTTTTCATTCTTTTTTCTCTAATTTTGTTCTCACACTTTATTTCATTAAGTTGATCTTCAATCTCTGACACCCTTTCTTCCACTTGATCAATTCAGCTATTGATACTTGTGTATGCTTCACAAAGTTCTTGTGCTGTGTGTTTTAGCTCCATCAGGTAATTTATGTTATTCTCTAAACTGGTTATTCTAGTTAGCAATTCATCTAACCTTTTTTCAAGGTTCTTGCACTGGGTTAGAACATGCTCCTTTAGCTTGGAGGAGTTTGTTATTATCCACCTTCTGAAGCCTACTTCTGTAAATTTGTCAAATTCATTCTCTGTCCAGTTTTGTTCCCTTGCTGGCAAGGAGTTATAATCCTTTGGAGAAGAGGCATTCTGGTTTTTGGAATTTTCAGCTTTTTTGCACTGGGTTTTCCTCATCTTTGTGGATTTATTTATCTACCTTTGGTCTATCATGTTGGTGATCTTCAAATGGGGTTTCTGTGTGGATATCCTTTTTGTTGATGTTGATGGTATTCCATTGTTTGTTATTGTTCCTTCTGCTGCAGGTCCCAAGTGCTTCTTGAAATTTGTTAAGACTTACTTTATATCCTAGTATGTAATCAACTTGTAAATGTACGTTGGAGAATAACTTCTATTCTTTAATTGAAATTCATATTGCTATTATTTAAGCTTGCTAAGTGTTTCATTCATATTTTCTATATTTGCTGTTATTCTTGATGTATAAATAATGAGAAAGTTATGTTGAAATTTCTCACCCTGAAGTTGTATACATCAATTTATTCTTGTGGTTCTACTAATCTTTTTCATATATTTTAGGCCTGTTACACCAGGTATGTATATAACTGTTATAATTTTTAATGCATATATTTACCTATCTCTCAAGTAATACACTGGGTGTTTTAAATTTCCAACTGCTGCCAACCCATATCCCAGCTTAGATTCAATTTTTGTTCAATCTTTTAACTCAATATTGTCTACTGTCAACCCCACAAATCAGACATTATCATTTTACATTAGTACTACCAATATAGATTATATCTTATATTTATTATTTTATTTATATGCCATTATTTCTTACAGCTCAGAACTTCTTTTGAATATTTTTCTCCTTCCACTTGAAAAACACTTTTTGAAATTCTGTAAGTGAGAATATGTTGGTGGTAAATCCTTTCAGTTTTATCACACTCTTCTTCATGTTTGTAAAAGACAGTTTTGCTACAGATGCAATTCTTGGGTTCTTTTGTTTTTTGTTTTCTTTTGTTGTGTTGTGTTTTGAGACAGACTCATTCTGTCACCCAGGCTGGAGTGCAGTGGCACGACACAGCTCACAGCAACTTCTGCCTCCCAGGTTCAAATAAGTCTCCTCCCTCAGCCTCACAAGTAGCCAGAATTTCAAGTGGGCATCACCATGCCCAGCTAATTTTTGTAATTTTAGTAGAGGTGGGGGTCTCACCATGTTAGCTAGGCTGGTCTCAAACTCTTGGCCTCAAGTGATCCAGCCACTTTGGCCTTCCAAACTGCTGGGATTACAGGTGTGAGCCAACAAGCCAGCATAATTTTTGTTTTATATTTCTGTCTATACTTTGAAAATTTTAATATTCTACCATCTTTAGGCTCCATCACTGCTGTTGAGAACTCAGCTTTCAATGTAATCATTATTTCTTCTTGGGTAAATTGCCTTTTTTTCACCATCTTTGCCTGTTCTTAATGACTTCTTTTTATTTTCTGGGTTCTATAGTTTCACTAAGACAATTCTAATTGTGGATTTCTTTTTATTTACCTAGATAGACATTTGTTGGTCTTTTGAATTGGAGAGATGTATTTTTCAACAATCGAGGAAAATTCTCAGGCATTTTAACCTCTCTCTTATATATTTTGACCTGTTTCTCTAATTTGGAGTCCTCATTATTCTGTCTTCCGCTGTGTTTATTTAGCTGTTTAGCCATACCATTAAGTTTTCCATTTAAATCATTACTTCTTTTATTTCTAGAAGTTGAAGTTGATATTTGTCAAATTTGTCTTACTCGCTTAAAAAAAACTTCTATTTTTTAAAATATATTAAACCTAGTTGTTTTATTTATTGCCTTCTGTATTTCTTCATGGGTCCAGTTGTGTGTTCGTTATTTCTACTAACTCCCATTCATACTGGTTTATCTTTGTATGTTCAGGTTTTTTGTTTGTTTGTTTTAAGGGCTTACAGTTGTAGGAACTCTCTTTTATTGGAGTACGAGGGCTGGAAGGAGGGTGCATTGCTCTAGGAAGCGTCTGTCTTTACTTCTGAGGTCATATAAGGCAATGTCTAACAAGGGCCTCATTAATCTTGGGATTGCATACATGACACAAATAGTGCACATACAAAGCCTAAACTCCTTATCATGGCTGGTGACCTTGAAATATTGGGGGAGACTCTTCTTCACTCCCACCCAAAATGGAAGTTAAGGCAGTTTTCTCTTCTGAGTCTTCTGGACTTATTTTCTTCTTATTCATCCTTTTTCTTAGATATTAGCATGTCTGAACTCTCTTTTATAAAAAGCTCTAAGAATGAAGCTCAAAAAATTATTCTTAGATATTACAGCAATTTCAGCAATCCCATATACACCTCAGACTGGTTTTCTCACTTTGTCCTTCATGGAGCAGTCCCAAGAATTTTCTTGACTCTCCAATTGTATGACTTTTTAAAAAACATATTTCTGGGCTGGGCATGGTGGCTTACCCCTGTAATCTCAGCACTTTGGGAGGCTAAGGCAGCAGATCACAAGGTCAGAATTTCAAGACCAGCCTGACCAACATGGTGAAACCCCGTCTCTACTAAAAATACAAAAAGTTAGCTGGGCATGGTGGCAGGCACCTGTAATCCCAGCTACTCTGGAGGCTAAGTCAGGAGAATTGTATGAACCTGGGAGTCTGAGGTTGCAGTGAACCAAGATCATGCCATTGCACTCCAGCCTGGGCAACAGAGTGAGACTCCAACTCAAAAAGAAAAAGAAAAAAACATATTTCTGGAAATGGTGACACATCCTGTAATTCCAGCACTTTGGGAGGCTGAGGCAGGCAGATCACTTGAGGTCAGGACTTTGAGACCAGCCTTGCCAACATGGTGAAACCCGGTCTCTACTAAAAATACAAAAATTATTCGGGCATGCTGGCAGGCACCTGTAATCCCAGCTACTTGAGAGGCTGAGGCAGAAGAATAGCTTGAACCTGGGAGGCAGAGTTATACTGAGCCAAGATCATGACACTATACTGCAACCTGGGTGATGGAGCGAGACTCCATCAGAAAGAAAGAAAGAAAAGAAAAGAAAAAGCATATTTCTCCTGGTAGTTTTAGTTGACTTGTTGTTGTAGGATTTTGACATATCTAGTCCTACATATTACTGTACATATTTTTGACACAAAATTAGAGAGTTTTACACATATGCCCCTGTAGTAGAGTGGGCAATTAAATTCAGATACCATAAACTGGTCATATTCTTCTAGCTTTCTTATAATTAGCATACATATTACTTTTGTAAGTGACTTAGGTTTAAACTTACCATCCTAAGTCTGGCCTCTTGCAGAGTTGAACCAGCACTCTCCACCACCATTCTCAATCTGCATGGGAGAGGCTCTGGCCTAGCTCGGATGATGTCAGGTGTCCATCCTCAGTCCAATCAGCCAGGTCCTGGGAGTGTCCTGCAGTGTGGGTGTCACAGTCTGGCTTCTGCAGATGCTGAGATTGTATTTGGGTGCAGGGTGTTTATAAGAAATCAATACCTGCAGAAGAGAGGGAAAGGAAGTAGGACAGGGTGAAGGGCAAAGTTGAACGCCATGCAGGCCAGACAAAGACTCAGCCATCCCTCAGAGTTGTCCCCATGTGGGTCTCTGTGCCCTGAATGATCTGCCACTAGATGAAGGTTGCCATGCGAAGGGCATGCCCTGAGGGAGGTGATGTGCTACAGCTGAGGCAGCCCCTGAAGGAGCTGAGAGCACTCCCAGCAGCTGTGGCAACAAGTCTCCCTAAGTGAGACTCAGATGCTCATTCCTGGGCCCTCCACGTGCACCTCATAGCACTGACCTCAGAGTGTTGTTAAGAAGCAAAAAAATGGGTTAGAAAATGTGAGATATGGTCCATGAAAAGGACTCATTAAATGCTGCCTTCTGCTGACATCCTTTCTCTTGTGGCTGCCACTGATGTTAATTTCACCTGATTTCACCAGAAGACAGATGTTTGTGAGTATTTTTTTTTAAAGGCTGGAGTGCAGTTGCACAATCTCAGCTCACTGCAACCTCCACTTTACAGGTTCAAGCAATTCTGGTGCCTCAGCCTCCCAAGTAGCTGAGACTATAGGCACCTGCCACCACAGCTGGATAATTTTTGTACTTTTAGTACAGATAGGGTTTCATCATGGTAGCCAGGCTGGTTCTTGAACTCCAGATCCCAAGTGATCTGCCCATCTTGGTCTCCCAAAGTGCTGAGATTATAGGTATGAGCCACCATACCCAGTCAGGAAGACAGATGTTGGGCGCAGAGAAGCCATATGGTGTGGCTCATCCAGGCCCTGAACCCCATTGGCGTGGGCCATCCTCTGCTCAGTCACTTCAGCATCTGGGGGAGGGTACCATGTATGCACCTGTGTTTGGAGGGTGGTTGTGGTCTACACATTTTGTAACTATATGCTGCCCATTTGCAAGTCTGGTTCATTATTCCTCAGCTATTGCAATGAAGCAATTTTCTGCTTTTGCAACACTAATAATAATTATTTTGGCAAGCCTGGAGTTCTGATGTCCAACTTAGCAGAAGAAAAGTCTGTCTTAGCTCTCAGAGAGAGATCAATTTGCCTTCTGTATTTGTTCTCTTTAGACCTCCAGCAGATTGGAGGGTTCCCACCCACACTGGGAGCAGATCTTTCCAACTTAGCCCACTCAGACTCATGCACTGATCTATGGAAAAGTCCTCACAGACACAACCAAAATAATGGTATTCCTTAACCCAGTCAAGTTGACACCTAAATTAAGTCCACAAGTTTACCCCTTTTCAGCTTGGCACCCATATGCACCTCCTTAAACCACAATTTCCAAGTAAAGACAGAAACAAGTTAATGGTTCTGCCTGATATGATGCAACTATCCTCCATACAGTTGAAAACACACTAATCCCCTCTCCAGAATATGGCTTTCATGATTTCAATAATAGGGATTTTAATCTTTTAGGACTGTGATTTTAGACATTAAAGATTTCAGATGTTAGGAATTTTTAAACTTTATGGATTTTATCTTTAAGGATTTTGCTTTTTTGAGATTTCAACATTCAGGATTATGGTATTTGGGATTGTGTCTTTTGGAATTATATGTTTTAGGATTATGATCAGCACTGGTCTACGCAAGAGACAACGCCAGGCTTGGCTGTGCATGGGACAAGACGCTGGCAGGTCTGAGACTGGTCCAGGCTAAACAGAAGGATGGGGACTACTACAAATGGGGTGTATCTGAGGCCCAGTCCTGAGTAAAGACCCATGGCAACCTCCCTGGACAAGGTGCAATGAGAGTTGTTACTTCCCCAGAGTCAGAAGGTCAGGAAGGGAGACCAGGTCTGAAGCAAGCTTCAAGAGAAGCTTAGGTCAGTTGAATGCTTGGAGCAACTGATGCTTCAGCAGGCTTCCCTGGTCAGTCCTGCCCTTAGGGCTCATCCTTTGAAATCTTAAAGGAACTAGGCCTATTAAAGTAGGATCTGATCCGCCATGAAGAGCACTGCATCCATTTCATCTGGACGCCTTTAGTGACTGGGTCACATGCCAATTTCAACACAAGAAGACCAGAGTGAAAGATGCACTAAATCCATTACAAGCTGTGTCAATATCCTCTGATATGTCTCACCAGGTTGTTTTTCCTCTAGGGCCAAACTTTCTAGGATTATACCAAAGATATCCATGACTAAGCACTGATAGGTCATCCACGTCAACTTGTAAGCCTCAGATGGAGACTTGATGGAGAATGTCCCTGACCAATGACACTCATTATGTGTTGTGAGAGTGGAAGAAAATTCCAATTGTAATTCACTCAATGAATATGTACTGAGTTCTAGGCACCATGCTAGACTCTTGTTACAAATTTAAATAAGATTCAGTCCCTGCCTAGGGGAACCCAAAGTGAGGAGGTGAGACTGGGTTGTCACAGAACGGAAAGCAAAAGGAATGGAAGGGCATGATGACAACCAGAAGTGAAAGGATCGAGTGCGGCCTCCCATATCCCACGCCTTCCCGCATTCCACCTCTTCCTGTCACACAAAAACACAGAGCATCAGAAAGAGTCCCTCGTGCCTTTCTTGAAACTGCTTAGGTAGAAAGTAAGTTGGATACACAATAAGAATAAACTCAGTGGCTTTCTGTACAACAGGAATCCTGTCATAGTCCAATTGGCCCAGGGAGACAAGACTAGGAAGGGGAGAGCCATGAAGCTAGGATCCCGCTGTGGAAGAACAAAAGTGGAATTCCTGGTGCTGACAATATTCAGAGCAGGAAATAGGATGCCTGAGCAGGAAATGGCAGTGGGCTGAAGTTGGCCATGAGCCTATTGTCAAGGAGTCTGGACCAAATTTGGTGGCTAATAGAGAGCTATTAGGGATTAACCGCTTTCAAATGTTATTGACACAGGAGTGCAGTGTACTAATTCAAGATGAAAGATTGAAGAGATGAAGACTAAACACACAGTCCCCATGAATTCTTCTACAGCTCAACCCAAAGTGGCTGACTCTGGTCCCCAGAACTACAGCTGCTGAAAGATCCTCCCAATCCAGTGATTCTCCCTGCCACTGTCTGGCCAAGGTGGCCATCTCGAACTCCTGAGGGGGTTCTTGGTTGGATTTCTTGGAGGATCCCCTCGGAGGTCACCTGAGGCCCCCAAGTTCCATCTACTTTAAAGAAGTCTGCCCCTGCTGGGTACCCTCTGTTCCCTGGTGCCCAAACCTGGAAACTGAAGATTCTCTTTCCCTAGCTTGTTCCTTCCACACTGGTCTCTAAATAAATTCATAGAACAAATTTACTCTTGAAGGATTTACTAGTGTCTCTATGGGGAAGAGGAGATTTGAAAAATAGTAAGATGGAGCAGTTATGAGCTCAGGGAATCCCACAGTGTCCTCACAGCCAAGACACCTGAGCTGCAGTTCCTAACTCCCATTCCTAATATCTGGGAACTTCAGAAAAAGCTCCCAAGTTTCCAAGAATTGATATTTCAAGTATCCCTTTTCCTCTAATTCCAGAAGCAGTGAGAAATCATCGTCTATTCCTACAGCCCTAGTCTTGGAAACCCCTAATCTAGCTCTCGCCCTGACTACTCAGCCCATTTTTGGCTCTAGTGGAGTTTCTGCCCTCTCATTTCCCTCTCACATTTTTATTTTTCTTCTCTTTCATTTCCCACAACCCCAACTAAAGTTCTTCCCAACAAAAGGTAGTTTCTGCGACACAGGCAGTTCCCAACACACCCTGGAGGTGACTCCAGTATGCCACCAGTAATAAGAGGATTCCTTGACTTTTTGACCAAGAAGTCTTCACCTCAGGAAATTTCAAATAAATATCAAACTTTTTCTTGTTTTTTTTTGCTTTGCTCTGTTTGGAGATCATGGAACGAATCTGAATTCTGAGACCAGCCTCTTACAAAAGCAAACTGTCATGGAAGGGCAAAAGACCTTGAAAAACCTGCAAGGGCCTTTAGAAAGAAGAATGAAGATGTGACAACTTAATAGGATGATATTATTATTTCTGCTTTGAAATAGCATACTTTGAGTCAGCATACTACTGATAAGCTCTTAAAAGCATGTTTATTGCCTAGCAGGGTAATGCTCTTATAATGTTCCAATGTGCAGCACCACATTGCACCCAAAGGAATAGGATTAGCTGTGGCTAAACAGGCTGACAATTCTTTATCATTTGCAGAAGAAAGAATTTTCTTTGAGTTACAATTCTGGAAGTAGAACCAACTTACTCTTAATGGCTTCTTCAGTTTAAATGAGATGATGTGTTTCTGAGCAGTTGAGTAAAACAAGGAACCAGTGTCAGACCAAAGCATCTTAAAGTAGAGACAAGTCTAAGTTATTCAATAAGGTTTTGATCTTTCATTTCTTGGATTTGGATAACCCCATTGGAACCTCACTGGGACATTCTATGTCCTAGATTAGAACTTTTAAAATAAAAGACACTGTTACTGAAATATACACCTGATAAATTATTCTCACTTATAAGTATAGTGGGCATATATCTTAGACTTTTCTGGGACAGTCACAATTTAAATTTATTTTATTCTTTCCTATAAAGGCAGCATGTTCAGTGTTTAACCAAATTTGATTCCATATTATTCAATTTAGAGCTTAGAAAACATCTATTGCTGGACCACCTGTTTGGAGTTTAAGTTTATAAAATAAGGGCACCATGAGCTCTCATAAGATGTTGTCGTGATATTCTGCTACATTTATAATACTCAAGAATCTCAGCTAATTTAGCTTAGATTCACAAAGATCATTGGAATGTAAAAGCATTTATAAGGCAATGTAATTTGTCCTTCTCTTCCAGGTAGACAGTCACACCTAAATTGTCCCAGACTAATGAGAATTCATCCTGCTTCTAAAGACATTCAGAAAATTAGATCAACAAGCCTCTTTCATTGCACCTTTCCTTTCTGAATACACAGTCAACATGTTCTATTAATAGATGAGAAAGAAAGTCAAGTTCTAGATCTGGTTGTCCCATATTTGTAGTAAAGATGGTTTGCCCGGTAGTTAACTGGAGTTAGGGTGTTAGGGTCTGAAATCTGTTTACTTTTTTCTAAACCATTCTGAAAATCCATTAACCATTAACAAATTTGTCACACCATAAAAGACCTTCCTATGTCCCTTTGTTTTAATTTCTCTTTCTGGTCTCTTCCTCTATAGCCTCAAGGGCACCCCTTGCTGCTGTATCACCCAAGCGCTCTCTGGAACTCTCCATACCCAGTAAATAAGCTCCCTGGTGACATTCACTTAGTCAGTGAACACTTGCTCCATCACCTTCATTAACTGAAATCCACCTCTAGTCTGAAGGACACTGCTTTCCCGCAGCCCTAGCCATGAGAGACTGCATATCTCCCACAGTCCCATGGGAGACTGCACATGGAGACCCCAGCATTGTTCTGGGGTCAAGAGGTAGACATGGCATTATTTCTCTGCTTTTGTGTAAAAATGCCCACCTTTTAATGCTCATGCCATAATACTCTTTCTAGAACACTTTCTCCCTCTTCTTGAGGTTTATTTCTGAGGTCTTACCTCTTTAATTCATTAATTACATCTGGCTCCCATCCCTCCTCTCTCCCAAGTCTTGACATATTGTTCCTTGTTAATGTGGGTGGCCTCCCAGCACCTCGTCGCCAATGACATCCACCTCTAGCCCTTTTCAGCCATCTGTTAGCATGGCCACATCATGGATCTTTGGGTTGTATTTGTGCCTCTGAAGTCTTCAGCTCAAATTTTTTGCTCTCTGACCTAACTTGCCCTTCTAGGTCTTTCATGACCTTGAGTTATTATCTGAAGTAATTCCTCACCAGCTTTCTCAAATTTTTTTTGTGCCCAGGACTTTTGCTGTGAATGTTCAGGGAACTCCAAGCCTGGACCTATAACAATACACTTTCTCCAGTCTCATCCCGATACATGAGCTTCTAGAACTGCAGCTTGGAACCATTTCAAAGCTACTATCTTCAATTCCAGCTGTGCCCTTTGTCTTACCACAAGGAAAGCCTTTGACTTATTAGTGGCCAGCCCCCAGTCATTTCAGAACAACCGTATTCTCTCCACATCTTCCCACCATTCTCCTCTTTCATTCCCTCCACTTCAGTAGACCCACTGGTCTTTTGCTATTTGGAGAAAATTGAGTCTATCTGATATGGCTTTTCTCAAATTTTCTCCTTCCCTTTATAAATTATAGCTTTTCTTGCACCCATCCTTGCCTATGTCCTCTAATCCCAGACATTGGGCTACAGTCCACAGTCCTTCTCTCCACCTGTGCTCCTGACCTTATCCTTTCTGTCAATTTCAGGGCCCTGAGCCCTCAGCCATCTTTAATTACTCTTTGTTCTCCAGAGGACGAAGTCTATATTTCCTATCATAAATTATTCCAATGTCATTTCTTTTTACTGTTATCCACTCCTCTGTGCTCTAGAACTGCATGGACCAATTTGGTATCCACTAGCTGTGTGTGGCTTTTTAATTTTAATTTATAAAAATTAAATAAAAACTCAGTTACTCAGTTGTACTAGCCACTTTGAATTTTTTAATTTATTTAAATTATTATGGGTACATAATAGGTGTACATTTTTATGGGGTACATGTGACATATTGATACAGGCATATAATGTGCAATAATAACATCAGAGTAATTAGCGTATCCATCACTTCTAGCAATCATGATTTCTTTGTGTAAGGAACATGCTAATTTCACTTTATTTTTAAGTAAAAAATAAATTATTGTTGATTGTAGTTCTCTGTTGTGCTACCAAATACTAGACCTTATCTATTCTAACTATATTTTTACACTAATTAACCATCCCACTTTGCCTTTCCCTCTTTGCTACCCTTTCCAGCCTCTGGTAATCATTATTCTACTCTCTATCTCCATAAATTCAATCATTTTAGTTTTTAGTTTGCACATGAGTGAGAACATATGATATCTGTCTTTCTGTGCCTGGCTTATTTCCCTTAATATAATGACCTGTAGGTCCATCTGTAGTAGTCTATTCTCACGCAGCTATAAAGAACTGCCCAGGACTGGGTAATTTACAAAAGAAAGAGGTTTAATTGACTCATATTTCTGCCTGGCTTGGGAAGCTTCAGGAAACTTATAATCATGGTGGAAGGGAAGCAGGAGCATCTTACATGGTGGCAGGTGAGAGAGAGCAAGTGTGAGAGTGCAGGAAAAACTACCACTTATAAAACCATCATATCTCATGAAAACTTATTTACTGTCACAAGAACAGCATGAAGGGAACTGCCCCTGTAATCTAATCACTTCCCACCAGGTCTATCCTTAAACACCAGGGGATTACAATTCAAGATGAGATTTGGGTGTGGACGCAAAGCCAAACTACACCACCATCCATGTTGTTACAAATGACAAGATCTTATTCTTTTTTGTGGCTGAATAATATTCCATTGTGTATATGTATCACATTTTCTTTATCCATTTAACCATTTTTTTCATTTTTTCTTTTTTTATGTGAGACAAGGTCTTATATGCTATCACCCAGGCTGGAGTGCAGTGGCATGAACATGGCTCACTGCAGCCTTGACCTTCTGAGCTCAAGCAGCCCTCCCACCCCAGTCTCCAGAGTAACTGGGACTACAAGTGCACAACACCACAACTTGCTAAATTTTTAGTTTTTTGTGAAGACGGGGTCATGTCATGTTGCCCAGGCTGGTCTCAAACTCCTGGTTCAAGCCATGCTTCTGCCTTGGCCTCCCAAAGTGCTGGGATTATAGTATGAGCCACTTCACTCAGCCAATTTAGCCATTTTTAAAGTGCCCTATGGCCACATGTGGCGAGTGTCTAGTGTATTAGATGCACAGACATAAAACATTTCCATCACTGAGGAAAGTTGTTGTGAACAGCAGCACTGCTTCCCTTACTGAAAATCTTGCTCCTCCTAAGAAAGGGCTAACATTTCTTGTGTCTTTAGATTACTGGACAATGAGATGTAATGCCTGTCCCTAGATCATAGCATTCAGTCTGGACTCATATGTGTGTCATTATGTAGGAATCCACTTCCTGAAGCAACTTTTGGTATTGCTGCAAACAAACACTGAAGTCCTTAACATCGATACTTACCTTTATATGGTATTAGCGTGCACTTCAAGTGGCAATCAGTGTACTGTTAAGATACCCATGTATTTTTCACTCCAGTAAAGGACTAGGAAGATGCACAGATAGGAGATGAAACATTCTACCTTCAAGGAGGACCTTTTGATCCTGTCATCCCAGTCTTTCCATCTCTCCATATAACCAAAAATTAAATGATCATCATAGGTAAAGCAGTCATCTTACCTTCAAGCTTATTACAGATTCTCCTTAGAATATCATTTTTTTTTCAATTATTTAAAAGAATTTACAAGATACTTCCTAATTAGCTTTATTGAAACATTTTAGCACATCCAGATAATGAAATTGTCATGCACCAGAGAGAATACTTGGATTTTTAATGACAACATGATGGTAGGAAAAGTTCAACAGATGTTGCAATGACAAAGAGTTAAAAAGTGATTTTTTGTTTCAATTCTCAATATCCCCTTAGATAAGGTCTTTGCTGTGTGGTTTGATTATTTAAGGTGAATTCTTAGAAGATCAGGAATAGCAACATTGAAATATAAATATAAAGCACATTCCAAACCCAAATATCAAGGTTGTAGTCATTGCTGATCATTTTGAACACACTCTGTAAATATCAGCACTGGAGTGGGAGATGAGAGGCTCGGCTCTGCCCTCAGCTGGCTGTGACCAAGCAGTTAGCTTTATTCAGCTCTTGGGCCTCAGTCTCACTACGTGTGAAGCAACAGAATTGCAGCAGATTCTCTTCAAGCCCCATCTCCATTCTCAAAGCAATGATGTTGCTGGGTTGCAGGTGGGAAAGAGCATTCTTAAATACAGTCAATATTTTCTTAATTGTAAGTAAGGAGCCGAAGTAGACCCAACAATGTGTTCTCCCTGCAAGATAGCTGCCACTTAATTCTTTGTGCCTGGAAATTCTCAGGTCTTCATCACTTGCAATTGGAGAAATACGTATGGGTGTAATGAATCTGTAAGAAAAATTGCCAGAGATGGGAAGCGAAGGGTGTAGGAAGGGAAGGTTGTAGGAGAAGAGAAGTCACAGGCTAGTGAGACCTCACTAAGACCAGTGGCCATCCCCTACTGTCTTCAAATAAGAGATGTTTCCTTTTATCAGCACGTGCTTTTCTTCCTTCTCCTTGGTTTGTTATTTGTACAAACTGTTGTATTCAGGCACCTTTCCAGCATAAAATGCTCTCAAAAGATTACAACTATGCAAACATTATTTGTGAATGCGATTTCAAGAATATTTAGTTGTTTTAATGCCTCTTCCAAGAGTATATGCAAAAGCTTGGATATTCTCAAAAGTTGCATTTTGGATGTTTGAGGCAAGAAGGGTTGATGTGAAATGCTGCTTTGGTTTACCTTTTTTTTTTTCAGTATTATGGTGATAAATGAATGAAGAAAAGGACACACTCAGGTGGAGGAAAGAGTATTTTTCTTCTGCAATATGAAACTTCTAATTATTTTAAATGTGTGACTTGGTCAACTTAAAACCAGGCCACCTCAAAGTAAAATAAAAAGAAATGAAAATTGATGATGCAATGGTTCAGTGACTAAAAACTTTAAAGTTATTACAGGTAGAGTATAAAAACCTTTCTAATCTAAGTAGTTGCAAATTCTGTGATATGTATGTGTGTTCATGTGTTCAGTTGAAATATCATGGTGCAGATTATTTTCTCTGAAGACAAAAATAAATGTTAATTTTAATGTGCTTTATAGATAGATGCATTATTTAATGAGCTAGACATTTATTGAAGGAATAATTATAGACAAACTTCACCCATCAACACCACACACTTCAATTTTCTCTCCTTCAAATAAAAATAAACAAAGAAAACTGTTTTGCTTTAAGATGATTCTGAGTTTACACCCTAAAGCAATCTAGGTTTCTAAGCAAATTGGTGAATCTAAACATTTAGGTGGCCTATATATTTTGCTAGCCTCTGTGAAGATTCCAAGACTCAAAGAGGAAAAGATGGCATATCTACCTTTTTAAGTTACCACATGTACAGAGATATCAAAAAGCAAAATATATAAACTACTAGATATCTATTAATACTGCCTTGATTTAGATAAATTACACTGCATACTATAGCAGTTCGAAAGAATAAGATGATCTGGTAGGAATAAATAAACATATTATTAAATTTTAAAATGTGCAGTTGTATACTAATACTCTTCTTGGCAAATATGCCAATAAATTACTATTATATAGTATATATACATGTATATGTATACGTGTGTGTGTGTGTGTGTGTGTATGATGTAAAACTGATGCTAAGAGGTATCACTGGAGGGAGAAATAATAAGGGAAAGTCTCATTTCCTATGTATTTTTATGATATAATTTTTTCTATGTCCATGTATTATTTTTATTATTAGGATAAATATTAAATGTTTTTAAACAAACTTCATCAGGGACTCTTGGTGACAGACACGGCAGCCTGACCTACAGGACTCATTTCTTTCCTCTCCTGCTTTCCCAGTGAGGCAAGATGACTACAGGAGGATCAACTCCGTGACTCTGCTGTAAACCAGGGCGCAATGGCACCATATACACGAGAACTGGGAGTTCCCTGGAAGGTGCATGTGTGTGCATGTGTGTGAGAAAGCAGCAGGGGGCATGGCAAGAAGTGGGTGATGAACCTACCTGCCAATTCACCACTGTCTTGCTCCCGAGGGACAGCCTGACAATAAAGCCAGTGCAATCAACTGAATGTCTGTGTCTTCCCAATATTCATATATTCGAATTCTGACCCCAATGGGATGGTATTAAAAGGTTGGTCCTTTGGGAGGTGAATTGGGCTTGGGGGTGGAGCCCTCATGAATGGGATTAGTGCCCTTATAAAAGGGAACTCAAAGGTCTCTATCTGCCATGTGATAATACAATGAGAAGTCGACAGTTTGCAACTGAAGAGAGCCTTCACCAGCCCCCAACCATGCTGGCACCCTGACCTCATACATCTACCCTCCAGGACTATGAGAAATACATTTCTTGAATTAAAGCTACCCAGTCTATGGTACTTTGTCATGGCTGCCCAAACTAAGACAGCCAGCCGTAAAATCGTCACGCATTCCTCCCCTTCCCTTCCACAACCTCATTAATGTGGGATAGGACAAACCCAGGAAAGACAAAGTCAAGTCCTGAGCCTCAGTCTCAGAATGGAACTCAGAGAAAAAGTTTCAATTAAAGCTTAATTTACAAAATGTTAGTTTATCAAATGAAATGTGGTGAGGCGTCCTATGTATTCACAAAATATGCAGATAGAGCAGGAAAAGCTACCGAAGTTATTACTCAATATCATGAAGATTTCCATCTAAACTGATTTTGGAATGCCAGGGATCATGTGTGAGCAAAACTGAAATTCTTGAGCTGTGTTCTCTTTTTTATCCCTAAGCTAACAATAAGAGTAATAAAAGCAGACCACTTACACCTTTGCTCACCCTGTTGCCTGGATCTGAAAGGAGGAACCAGGGCAGCCGGGCAGTTAAGAGAACGAAAGGGTTAAGGGACTCAGGAAAGTTCTATCCACTATCCAGTACCCAGGTATTTAAATATTTTCACATCGGGCATGGCAAGATCTCTGCGTGTCAGCTGACTCTCGGATCCATGAGTGGGCATTCTGCAGTTGGAGTTCATGAAATTTGCCCATGACCTGTTTATAACTAGTCTGTTATATGGAACTTATAGAAAATAATCTCATTCTGGCTGTGGATTTCCCCTCTCTGCCCAGGTGCTTCTGCTACAATCACCATCCATGTGGTTATACTGAATGTTCTTTGTCATCGTATTTTATTCAATATTCCTTCTAGCCAAGGAACACACTTTATATTAAAAATAAATGAGGCAATGGGCTCACTGTTACAAGATTTATGGATCTTACCATGTATTCCAATACCTTATACAATGCTGGATGATCCACTGAAGACTCACTTATTCATCTTCTGAAAGGTAACACTCAGTGACATTGGGGCAGTCCTACATGATGCTGCCAACTCCCTGAAGATTAAATAGGAGCATCTGGGACTCAAAGAAGTGAAGTAAGAGTGGCTGCTTTTATGATTAAATGTGAATTTTCACTTGAAAACATTTTGCTCCCCATTCCCATGTATTTGACCTCTGCTGGCTTAAGCATCTTATTTTCCAATGCAGGGCCACTTCCACGTAAGACACAACAATGGTTTTACTGAACTAAAAGTTGAGTTGACCACCTGGCCACTTTGGAGTTTTCATGTTACTGAACTGATAGACAAAGAAGAGGTTTGCTGCTCTAGCTAGGGGGATGAACCTTGATTATCAAGCAGAAATAGAGTTACTGGGGCATATCAAGGATAGGAAGGAGTATTTATAATTCAGAGAATTCCCTGGGGTGTCTCCTAGAATTTCTATGTCCAGTAGAAAAGATGAATGGGAAACCCATAGCAACCCAATACAGGCAAAACCAGGAAGGACACAGGCACTTAGAAAGAAGGCTTGGGTCAGTCTAATAGACATAGAACTCTTACCACTGGGTTGCTAACTGAGAGCAAATTGATCCATACAATTGGTAGTGAACAAAGGAAATTATAAATACCGACTGTTTTTATGACCTGTTGCAGGACTGAGGGCTATCATAATAGCTGTACATATTTTTCTCCTTGCTTTGTACAAATATATTTGTATGTATTAACCAATTTTATATTTTCTCTTTTCCTCTCTTCATTCTGTTTTTGTGAGGTGGTGGTTAACTGTAATTTAATTTTGGGTTATAGGATAGTAAGATAGGTTTATTATTGAACTAGGGAAAAAAATGATCATCATCAGGGATGGATACAGCTTTTGATGGGATTTGGTTCTTTTCTTTGGGAAGAGGGGGAATGTATTTTATTTGCATGAGTTGCATAATATTGGTAGGAATACATTGCTGCCATTGTGGGTGTCTGGAAGACTTCCTAGGCATAAAACTTGCTTATGAATATTGAGTAGTGAAAAGTTTAGACTGTGAGAGATAACTGGTTTGACTGTCTCAACTCCTAGTTCATTCCATTGTTCTACGTGACGATACTAGAAAGCCATATTTCACAGACTCTTGCTGCTAGGATTCTGGATGTAAACTTAGTTCCGCCAAATAGATGCATTTTGCATGAGCTTTTTTAAAGGCAGAAGGGAGGAATGCACCATCTCTCTGCAACTGTATGGACCCACAATAAAGCTCTAATGGGGGAGAAGGTTTGCAGTGGGCAAACTTTATAATCCACTGTCTAGTCACCAGTTCCATGGATATCGATGGTGGCAGTGGCAGCAGTAACCGCCTAATCTTGGAGTCACATCAACAACAGTTAAAACTGAAGTCAAAGTTCCAACAGAATAAAACCTGTCTTCCACACCTCTAGCATGTATAATTGTTTTATCGACAACTTATGTCTATATTGAATCCTTTTATGTTTAGAAAACCTAGAGTACTTTTTATTTCCTAGATTAAAGCCCAGCTGACACATAACTCTAGAGAAACACTTGTACATGTACTCCCTGGAACACTGTAATAACTCTGAAACAACAATTTCTTACCTGTCTAGCAATAGGGGAATGGCTGAAGACATTATGATATGTTCATACTACGGGATGCCACAGTTCAAGCAAATAAAGTAAATCTATGCTTACTGACATGAAAAAGAAAAAACTCCAAGGCATATTGATCAGTTTTTAAGAAAGGATGTTATATAATAATTTAAGCCATGATAAACTATTTATTATAAATATTGCATTTACCAATAAAATTGGATATATATGCCATGCATCATCACATATTTGCAAAGATACATACCAAATTTATAACAGTAATACCTTCTTTGGAAGGCACAGGCATTGTAGGTGGTAATAAAAGAAGACTTTAGGTCTTCTAATACAGAAGTTATTATGCTATGCAAATCTGCTATGCCTAATTTTTTACAATTAGATTTTTCCTGTATTACTTGATGATTAAAAAGAAATACTTACTTTAATAAGAATTTATTATGGTTTTGAAGAGTAAAACAATTATATATATATTTAAATGAAAGTGTATAATATTTTAAAAAAAATAACCTGAAGCTATTTAAGTAAAATCTTGAAGAGATTGGAGAAAGAGGGGTGTAAAACATGCTAATTTTTTAGCTTCTTTGGGAAGGAGAGGGAGACAGCATGAGGTGAGTAAGTGGATATTAGTTTGTTCTTTAGAATGGCAGAGAAATATGAGTTCAAATATTTCATTAATTTAAAGATAACCAGGTAAAGAATGGAAATTGGACATGTAACTTTCAAATCACTAGAAGTTTCAAAGAAAACTTTCATAAGACAGCAGGGGAGCAAAAGAAGCTAGAATACTGCATTTCATCTACTTTTAAGAGAAATAAAAGAAACTAGAATACATAGTAAAGAGATAATTTTCCAGGAAAACGTAGACTCAAGAGCGTAACAGATCTGCATAGCATAGTAACCAAGAAAAAAGCCAAAAATGTTAAAAATCATGAGGAAAATGAAAAAAAGACAATAGACCCTCATGGTTTAGGAACAATGTCTCTATTAATTGAAGGTTTAATTAAAGCCAATGTTATCTGTACAATTATAGTAGACAGAAAAATTGGAATGCTCTCCAGTTAATTTTATGAGGTTACCACCACCTTAAAGTTAAAAATGAACAAGAATATCATAATAGATGTGAACAAATAAAGACCAATAGTTTATAAATATAGTTGTAAAATCCTACTAAAACATTATCACATTAAACCCAATGCTGTATAAATGCCAAAGATGAATTACTTCCAAGAATTCACGAACGAGTCAACTTTAAGGAATCTATGTATTTACTCAACTGTTTAAGAAAAGTCATACAAATGTTTTATAACTGCCACAATGATATTTGATAAAATTCAATATCCAATTCATAGGGAAAAAAATTCTTAGCAAACTAAAAAATAAAAGGATATTTTTGTACTGTGATAAAGATTATCTATTAAAAATAAATAGTAAATAACAGAGCTAACAGGAAAACACAACTGGTATTCCCACTAGAGCCCAGATTAAGACAAGAATACCAGCTTTTAAAACTAATTACCATGATCTAATCATTATACATTATGTATTAAAACATGACTATGTACTCCATAAATATGTACATTATGTATCAATTAAAAATTAGATTTTAAAAAACTATACATTATTCTGAAATTACTAGAAATAGGAAAAGAAATAAGGCACAAACTTGCAAAATGAAGAGATAAAACTAAAATTATTTGCAAATAAATGATTTAATGCTAAGAAAAATACAAGAGCAAGAACTAAAAATATAATAGAACTAACGAAAGGTCAGAGTAAGCTGAGTGCCAAAGGTACAAAATAAACCTATAAATGTCAACAGGTTTTTCATGTGGCAGCAAAAACAAACAAAAAGCCTCAAATGGAAAAAAAAAAGACCCATTTGCAATAATGAAAATATTATAAAATACCTAAGAGTGAAATGTACAAAACTTGTGTGGAAGAAACAACACTGGAGAATATCTTTTAAAATCTCGACTAAATAGAGATATATTAGATATTACTGGAAGGGAAAATTTTATTTTGAAAATATTAAATTCTCTCTCAAATTAGTCTATAAATTAACATTAAGCACTTAATTGCTTCCTGCTTTAAAAATTATTTTGAAGCAATCACATATAGAAAAGTTGATGTATAATCAAAGACCAGGTTTTTTTGTGAATTATTTGAGAGTCAATTGCTTCCTATTTCTCCATTATCTAAAAATTTAGTGTATATTTGTTCAGAGAAGGATGGTCTACATACTGACAATACAATTATGACCAGGAAATTCACATGGATATATTACTACCATCTAATCATCAAACCACACATTCAAGTTTCACCAATTGTCTCAATAATATTTTATAGCTGCTGTGTGTGGTGGCTCACATCTGTAACCCCACAACATTGGGAGGCTAAAGCGGGCAGATCACTGGAGCCCAGGAGTTTGAGACCAGCCCAGGGCAATGTGGGGAAACCCTGTCTCTACAAAAAATACAAAAATTAGCCAGGTGTGGTAGCACATGCCTGTAGTCCCAGCTACTTGGGAGGCTAAGGCAGGAAGATCATTTGAGCCCAGGAGGTAGAGGTTACAGTGAGCTGAGATTGCACCACTACACTCCAGCCTGGGCAACAGAATGATACCTTTACTCAGAAAACAAAATTACAGCAAAAATATTCAGCTCAGAATGCATGGCATTTCATTACAATATCTCCTTAGTCTCCTTCAGTCTTTAACAGTTCCTTAGTTTTCCCATGACTTCATGATCTTGATCCCTTTGAAGACTATTGGCCAGTTGTTTTGTACAGTGTTCCTTAACACTGGGCTTGTCTGATGCTTCCTTAGGACCAAATTTAAGTAATGCATCTTTGGCAGGAATATAATAGACCTGATGCCATGTTCTTCTGATTTTGTCCATGGGGCATCCCTGCTTTGTGGAAAATCTCCTGGCCCTACTAAAGCTTCAACACACAATACCAAGCAATAGCTCTGCAACGGTTCCCTCTTCCCCCTATTTGGGATCTGACACTCCACTCCAGACTTCCCCTCCATGTAAACACGTCCTTAGCCTGCTCTATCTCTGATGTGCCCTGGCAGGAGTCCATAAATGGAATGCAATCTCAACCATAACTCCAAACAAAATATTTTTAGAACGGGAAAAAAGAAAAATGCTGAAAATTCTACTTGAAGAACAACTTGAGATCTATCAAAATATGTTTGAAAAAAAGAAGACTAAAAAGACCTTATCATATATTGCACCATATTGTAAAACCACAGAAATTAAAACAGTTTGCATCTGACTCAGGAATTGACAAATCCATGAAATAAAAAACAGCATAAAGAAGCAGATTGAAGAAGATCATGGCATTTATAGTCAGCATAGAAATAATAAGTTAGCTAAACATTATTTAACTTATTTAATTAATTTGGAGAAAAGCATTAATGAGCATTCTGTATTCACACAAAAGTTTTAAGTGTAAAAAACTAAAATCATAAAGTAATATTGATTAATATTATTAAAATTCTGGGCTGGGAAATAACTTGCTGGATATAGCAAAAGGAAAACAAAAAGATCAAAAAATTAGAATATCCATAAATATCCTGTAATAAAACAAAGATAGTTCCAGTTCCCCACATTCCTTCATATGTATAACGAATGCTCTGGAAAGATGATTTTGAAGATCATTTCAAGCTCTAAAATGATATTCTTATGCATGTTTTATGCATAAGATTTTATTTAAATTGTATCCATATCTGTGGCATATCTTTCATATAATGTAAGTTTTAAAACCACAATTACTTTTACACTATCCTAATATTTGAAAGCAAGATTTCTATTTCATTTATTTCATGTGCCTTCACATAGTTATGCAAGCTGTGGTCATTGTTGTGGGTTGAACTGTGTCCTCCGAAAAGCTCTGTTGAAGTCCTAAGTCCAGTACTGAAGTGTTTGGGTTCTTATTTTTTATTTTTTCAGATTTTGGAATATTTGCATATATAAAATAATACATTTTGGGAATGAAACCCAAGTCTTAACAAAAAATTCATTTATGTTTCATGTATACCTTATACACATAGGCTGAAGGTAATTTCATGCAATATTTTAAATAATTCTGTGCATGAAACAAAATTTGTGTGCATTGAATCATTAGAAAGCAAAATTGTTACTATTTCAGTCATCCAAGGTAGATAATCTGTCGTTGTCATCACCAACATCCTGACTGTTAATTTGTATGCCACAGATAAGCAATCATTTTCTTACCCTTATTCACACATAACAGTGAAAAACATGACACACTATTAATACAGTAAACAAATAATGTGTTCAAGGTAGCTAAGCAGCACAGTAGCATCATCAGAATACCTGCATCAGCTGTTTGACAACAGCAACAGACTTTTAGTCTCCACCTATAATGTTGTGTTGTGATTAAAACGTTACTGTACACTGTATTTTTTCTTAAGTAAAACAAAAACATCACAAGAAATTGAGGAACCAGGAAGTGGGTCGTCTAGGAATGAGGAGGCATTCTATTGGGTGGCTTTTAAAAACGTTTCCTCCAGAGTCATCTGCCTCCTTGACAAGAGTTTTTGTCTTAGAAATTGCTCTTTGATTTTATAAACTGGTGTGATTTCTTGTCCTGTTATGAATACATGCTGCTCTAGTCCTTTAATAAGCCCATTATGCATTTTCACCCTGTCGTCTATAGGCACTTTTCCTACAGTGTTAACATCATCATCTTCACCATCACTATTGTCACTGTCACCCTGATTCAAAACCACTTTGGCTATTTCACCATTGTTCAATAAATGAACACCTGGAGCCTCATTATGGATGTTAAAAACTTCAATATCCACTTCTCCCAACTTACTAACAGACTCTGAAGGTATATGTTTTGCATCTGTAAGGGACTATATCACCATTTTTCCTCACCTAGCATAAATCATCATCTTGCTCATCGTCATCACTTAACACAGTTGCAGGACAGAGCTTGTTCCAGGTATGCACAACTGTGTCTTTAGTCATTGTGTTCCAAGTATGGGCAACAACATACATGGCATCTTTCATGCTAAGCTTCTTTTGAGAGCTTCCTACCATCCACGCCTCTGTTCACTACCGCTAGCATGCTTCTCAAGAAGGTGTTTTAACATTTACTCCTCATTGATCTAAGAACACTCTGGTCACATGGCTGAATTAATAAAGTCACATATGGGGAAAAGTACATGGCATAAACATTATTCTTCATGAGAATTTCAGCTGAAGGATGAGCAGAACAGTTGTCAAGAAATAAGAAAATCTTGCAGTCACCATCTGGTCTAGCTTTTCTGCAGTAAGCATGCATCACTGGCACACTCTGATTGGTGAAACCAATCAGAAAAGATGTCCCTGGTGACCCTTGCCTTTTGTTAGTATAATAATGTACTGGTAAGAAAATCACTAATTCACTGCTTGAAAGGAGCAAGGATGCAAGCGGTTTTCTATTACAGCAAATTTACACTTATGTGTGCTTGCTGCATTAGCACATTCTAGCACAGTTATTCTGTCCTTGGCATCCTTAATTCTGTAAGGGTTGTTTCATTGCCTGTAGTCAGTGTCTTTCTGGGGTAATAACACAAAAACAGTGATGTTTCATCAGTGTTATAGACTTGTTCTGGCATCAGATTTTCATCAGTGATGACTTTGGCAAATTCATCAATGAATTTCTCTGCTGCTTTGTGACAACCAGATGCTCTATCACCACAAATCTTTAACAATTTAATGCTGTGTCTTCTCTTAAATTTTCTGCGACCAGCCTGTTGAATATTTATAGTTTCCTTCAATTTTTGGTTGATAATAGATCTTTGCTTGTTTTATGATCAGCATACCATTAAGTGGTGTGCATTTGCTACAATGTTGATGGATCCTCCTTTTCAATACACAATCAAAATCTTCACTTTTAGTTTTATGCAGTGCTTTTTTTTATTATTAATGTCCATTCATCACTTTCAGCACAGAACTGCAATAGTTTATCTTTCTGTTTCCTCAGGTCATTTGTGGTCATCTTTTTTCCCTTGGGAGCATTGAATATAATGTGTGTAATGTGCCTGCATTTTAACTGTACCTTGTCACATGAAGTCGAGTGCGCAATGTAATTTTCCACTTGTGGTGTTGCGTCAGCACTCAAAAAGTTTCAAATTTTGGAGCATTTCGGATTCTACATTTTCAGATTAGGGACATTCAACCTATACTGTGAATATGACCTTTTTTGGAACTAGAATCTTTGCAGACATAACCAAGTGAAGAGTTTATACTAAATCAGGGTGGGCTGGACATCAATGACTCCTGTCCTTCTAAGGAGAGAGCGATCTGAACACACAAAAACACAGGGAGAAGGCTATGTGAAGTTGGAGGCAGACACTGGAGACATGAAGCCAGAAGTCAAGGATTGCTGGGAGTTATCAGCAGCTGAGAAGAGTGGTAAGGAAGGATTCTTCCCTGGAGCCTTCAGGGGGAGAATAGTTCTGATGACACCTTAATTTCAGACTTCTAGCCCCTAAAATATAAGACTATACATTTTGGTTGTTTTAAGCCACACAGTTTTTGGTACTTTGCTATGGCAGGTCTGGGAAACTAATACTATCACCTAAGTAGTGTTATTTCATTTCTGTAGGTAGTCTGACAGAGAACCATGACTTAGAACACTTATGTTTACTCATTAATATTTTGAGTGATGAAACTCAACAATTGCTTATTCCCAAGTACATTTTCTGCAATTCTCAAATATGAAAAGTATTGGTTCCCTTCCTTTTTATTAGAAATAAGACTCATCAGCCTTGCAGCACCTCTATTTTCCAACTGTTTGCCTCATCCTTTAGAAAGCATCCCACTCAGCACCTGTAATCAGTACTCCACCTCCAACTCAGTAAAAGCCAATCCCAGCCTAATGCCAGCATCTCCTGTTTTCTCCAGGTTCAATTGCTCTCCTAGAAATGTAACCCTGAAATAGTTTTCTCACTTTACCAGGTGAAATGCTGCCTGTGAGATATGTTATAACCTCCAAGGTTTGCTGTGTTTGCACATACTCATTTGAATTATAATCTGCTTTAAAGAAAGCTGTAATATTTTTACAGGCAATCATTAAAGCCAAGAAAGAATTGGTATTTGTGTTCAGGAGATAATATATTCATACGCTTTTTGTAAGTCTGACATCATGTCATTAGATCTACCTTTTCTCTAATTCTGCTTCTATGTGTTATTATTTTAAATGAAGTTCTATTTTATTATTTCTTTTTATTCCCTATTCCACTTGCCAGTGATTCTTCTAAACATATATGACATTTTACTACAATTTTCCACAACAGAAAGAATATCACTTTACCCCACAATGGATTCACTCCCAGACAAATGGATTGCCATTGATTTTATGTCATCCTTAGTGAACTAAAACTCTTACTATTAAATTTTATTAATTATATATTATGGCAAAGTAGCTACTAACAAAGATATTTTAAATGAGTACTTATATGCAGAGATTTATTATAATTACCTAAGCCTAGAAAAAGGAACAAGAAGAGTTTCACTCACAAATTGCAAAATGACAGTCCATGAGCTGAAGAGGACTTACTAATGTGCTCTGTTAGGCATGCAGAATGGTTTCATTTTTATTTATTTATTTATTTATTTATTAGAGACAGAGTCTTTCTCTTTTGCCCAAGCAGGTACACAGTGGTGTGATCTCGCTTCACTGCAACCTTCATCCTTTGTGTTCAAGTGATTCTCTTGCCTCAGCCTCCTGAGCAGCTGGGACTACAGGTGCATGCCACCATGTCTCAGTAATTTCTGTATTTTTAGTAGAGATGGGGTTTCATCATGTTGGCCAGGCTGGTCTCGAACTCCTGAAATCAAGTGATCCACTCACCTTGGCCTCTCAAAGTGCTGGGATTACAGGCATAAGCCACAGTGCCCAGCCACAGAATGGTTTTAAAAGAGAATATGGAATAGTTTCAACATTTAAAAGTTAGGAGATTTTACCAAAATAAATTCTTATTTCTGTCTTTTGGGAAAAATTCAGAAAAGACTATTCTGGGCCCACATTCCTGCATGGTAGCAGTTGGCTGGAGCTGGGTAAGAGCAGCACCCTTTGGAATGAGGCATGTGCTCTCCCATTCACCACAGTCCCACCACTCGCTACTGTCTGGCCCAGGACACCTCATCTACTTATGTTACCTGTCTCCTTTCTACGGGCATTGGGGTTGGAGACCGTGAGTATAGTGGCGTACAAAGTCATTTCATTTTACTTCCCTCTCTGTAAAGTATCTCTTTTGCTTAGTCCATTACAATGCTCTTAAAATATCAAGGAGAGAAGAAAAAGAGACAGAATGAAATTGAGAGACAAGGACAGAGTTCAGGATGCAGACTATTCTTAGAAACCATCCTAATGCATTGTGTGGCAGTACCCAAGAGGGAGAGACTGATGGAACCAGAATTCTCCAGCCTCCGCCCAACAGAGAGGTCAAGTAATTTGCCTCAGGTAACACAGCTAGCTGCACAGCCATGCTTGTGATTAAATGTATGATCTTCTATATTCTGCAATGTGATGGACTAGGGAGACTAAACCACTCTCCTACTGAAAACAACCAAAATTGTTCAGTAAGAGAATGACTATAATAGTAATAGCAGCTAATGGGTATGTAGCAGTTATTTTGGGCTAGGTACACAGCTCTTACAATTTATGGGATGCATGCAGGTAAAGAAATCGAGTCATAGAGCATTCAAGTAATACAACACCATGGCTGAATTATGGGTTTGAGTTTACAATTAGACTTAGAAGACCCAAATAGCCTTTAATCAAATACTCTGTTTACTTAGTGTTTTAGAAGGATACCAGATACATCAGGTGAAGCATCGTTGTCTCACTGACTGATCCAGCATGCGGCCAAATACACAATTCTCCCACCTGCTTACCCACATGCTAAGCCGCAGAGACAACAGGCAAGGTGTGTGGGTCACCTTGACACATAGAAGCCACAGCCTCCGTATGTAACCAATCTTTTAAACCCATCTAGTTATGAGGACTCGTGCTGTGTGCCAGCTAACACCTCCCATGATGCAAGTGTTGACTGTCACACAACAAACAGGAAGACACTACCTTCCCTGCTTATCTGAGTTCCACTGGTTTCTGCAGGCCTGCATCAACCCAAGCCTGATATAACTCTTTACTCACAGGTAACTTGTCCAAGTGCCAAGGTGCCAAACCCTGGCCATTGCTGCTTCCATTTTGAAGGCCATACAAGGTCAAGGAGTAAGAGACCGAACCTGGAACCTTCCTAAGGTAACAAGAGAGACTAATAGGAGCCCTTACTGGAAGCCAGGGCCCTAGAGAGATACACAGGCAGGGTAAAGGCAAAGTGGAAATAAACTTGCCCTGCAGAAGGGAACAGAAAAGAAACCTGGTTGTATCAATCTTGGTGCTGAGTGAAAGGAGAAAAAAAATTCTTCTTATAATTCCTAACTGCAAGCCCCAATAAAGGTTGGTAGCGCTCATTCACACTACTGGACAGCAATAGCGTGTCAGGATGGCTGTGACTCAAGATAGTGTCCTAAGGTCATTGTATTGTGCATGAGAAAGGTAAAGATAATGACTAATTTCATTCATTCATGCATTCATTCATTTTCATTCATTCATTCATTCATTCATTCATTTATTGAGAAAGGGTCTCACTCTGTCGCCTAGGCTGGAGTGTAGTGGCGCAATCTCGGCTCACTACAACTTCTGTCTCCCAAGATTCAAGTAATTCTCCTGCCTCAGCCTCCCAGGTAGCTAGGATTACAGACATGTGCCACCATGCCTGGCTAATTTTTGTATTTTACTAGAGATGGGGTTTCACCATGTTAGACAGAGTGGTCTCAAACTCCTGACCTCAGGTAATCTGTCTGCCTCAGCCTCCCAAAATGCTGGGATTGTAGGCATAAGCCACTGCACCCAGCTGATAATGACTAATTTTAGATTTTAATAAATATAGTATATTTCTAGAATAACCATACGTAGACCATTTAATTTTCACAGTAGTATTCCAGAGGAAGGCAAGAGAAAAAAGGAAAAACCAAGAGTTTTACAAATAGAAAATACAAAACAAGATGGCAGGTATAAGCCCAAATGTATCAAAAGTTATAATAAAAAATGGACTGCACTCTACACTTAGACACAAAGATTATCGGGCTAGATTAACAAAAATCCAGTGACATTATATGTGTAAGAACACTCTAAAAAAGAACCACCAAAATTTTTAAAAGGGAAATTGTACACCAGGGAAATAACCAAAGAAAAACTGGTATTCATTCCTTTCTTCCTCCCTTCCTCTCTTCTTTCTATTACTTCTTTGTCTTTAAGGAAGTTTCCCCACTGAGAGTGGAGGGGGAGAAAATCAAATGTGGTAAAATCCTGACAATTTGGAGATCTGGGTGAAGGGAATATTAGAGCATTTGTATTCCTTATAAAGCTTTTTTGCAAGCTTGAAATTATTCTACTCTAAAACAGAGGCGGGAGTGGGTATAATTACTACATTCATATAAAAAAGAAGTGTTTAACATAGAAAACATTACTAGAGTTGTATAAAGTCCCTTACTAAATATGAGGAAGAAATGATTAAATTCAACATAATAGAACCTCAAAATGAAGAGAAAATTGACAGAACTATAAGTTGACAGATCCACCCCTTGTAGTGACACATTTTAAATCTCTCTCTGTCATTTATGGATCTGGCAAAGAAAAACATCAAGAAAGGATAAAATATTAAAGCAATACAATTAACAAGCTTGATCTAATGAACGTAAAGTATTGCCTGCACTAACTAGATCATACATGTTAATTTCAAGCACAGAAAAAAACATGAATTAAAAAGCACCAGTCACATATTGGGACATAAATTTTCAACACATTTCAGAGAATACATAACACATAGACCACATTCTCTGACTAAAATGCAATTAAATTAGAATTAAAAGCGAAAAGATAGGAAAACTAGAAAAATCCCAATTCAACACAATTTACCACTCAAATAAGCATAATACAATGAAGGTATAAATATTTAGAACTGAATGATAGTAGGCGGGTGCAGTGGCTCATGGCTGTAATCCCAACACTGTGAGAGGCTAAGGTGGGAAGATCACTTAAGATCAAGAGTTCAAGACCACCCTGGCCAACATGGCGAAACCCCATCTCTACTAAAAATGCAAAAAATTAGCCAGGTATGGTAATGTGCATCTGTAGTCCTAGATACTCAGGAGGTTGAAGCAGGAAGACCACATAAACTCAAGAAGTAGAGGTTGCAGTGAGCCAAGATCACGCCACT
This sequence comes from Cheracebus regulus, assembly GCA_963574635.1. NCBI lineage: Eukaryota > Metazoa > Chordata > Mammalia > Primates > Pitheciidae > Cheracebus > Cheracebus regulus. The sequence continues at coordinate 46,996 of CAUYQU010072309.1, forward strand.
GCACTCTAGCCTGGGTGAAAGAGGGAGACTCTGTCTCAAGTAAAGAAAAGAATTAAAAAACTGAATGATAATAATCTAATGATCCTCATTATTTAGTCGAGGAAACCATGGAACAAACCCAACCAACCTTTACTCCTTTTATTTCCATAGTTTTTGAGGTACAGCTGGTTTTTGATTACATGGATAAGTTATTTAGTGGCAATTTCTGAGATTTTGGTGCACCTGTAACTTGAGCAGTGTGCCCTGTACCCAATATCAAGCCACCATTACTTTTACTTATTAAATTTCCACTCGTCAATTTTTCTTTCTTTTTTTTTTTAAAGAATGAAAGAAAGAAAGAGGAAGAGATTTTAGAAAAAGAGAGAAAAGGAGAAAGAAAGAAACAGCAAAAGAAAGAAAAAAAGAATGAAAGAGAAAGAAAGAGGAAGAGTTTTTAGAAAAAGAGAGAAAAGGAGAAAGAAAGAAACTGCAAAAGAAAGAAAAAAATGAAAGAGGAAGAGATTTTAGAAAAAGAGAGAAAAGGAGAAAGAAACAGCAAAAGAAAGAAAAAA
>CAUYQU010072310.1:0-21776 GCA_963574635.1 Cheracebus regulus
TTCTCCTTTTCTCTCTTTTTCTAAAATCTCTTCCTCTTTCTTTCTCTTTCATTTTTTCTTTCTTTTGCTGTTTCTTTCTTTCTCCTTTTCTCTTTTTCTAAAATCTCTTCCTCTTCCTTTCTCTCTTTCATTCTTTAAAAAAAAAAATAAATAAAAATAAAAAATAAAAAAAAGAAAGAAAAAGTTCCTCTTCAAAGTTTCCCTTCTTGTTAAGTAATAATAACAATAAATGTTAGAAATAATAGTTTGCTTTAAAGACTAACTTTCTTCAAAGGCTTCTTGCTTTTTGCTAATAACTCTTTGTTAAGTCCTATCCTATGTAGTAGCTGTTAGACATGCTCACAGGCCCACAGTACATTCTATGTCCTTGTACTTTAACCAAGATATTTGCTCACGACATGCTCACAAGCATGTCCCAGCTCGCAGCCTATTGCCCCTTCCTTATTTGGACTTCCTCTTTTCCTTTGTTCTCCATTGCCTTTACCTATTTAGAAAAGTTTTAAGTTGTTAGCCAATCAGTTTTAGTTTAGATTGTGAGGTCTAGCTCTAATCAACGGAGACCGGACACAGCAGTTAAGAACCCAGTGCGTAAGGAATAAATACTGCATTTCCTTTGTTCATTGTTGTAAGGCCGGTTGCCTTGCTGGGAGGCTGGACATGCCTGCCCCTGCTCTCGACACGCCCAGTTCTGCACTCCGCACTCAAATCTGCACTCAATACTGGACTCTGCACTCGGCACCTAGCCCACGCCCACTTCTGCACTCCGCACTCAAATCTGCACTCAATACCAGACTCTGCACTCGGCACCTAGCCTGCCATTACAAAACCCTGCCAAAATTTAAAAGAAACCCCACCAAAGCCTGCCCAATAGCAGCTGGCCCCACTCCCCCTGGACGGCCCACTCACCGGCAGTCCTGCCTACCTATCAATAGTAGCTTGCCCTGACAACGTCCTGTTCCCTCACAGCCAATCAAGACACCCTCACTCGCTATAAAAATCCCCCCGCCTCAGGAAGTCAAGGGCGACTTCTCTGGCCCCCTTCCCCAGACCATAGAACCTTGCCTGGGAGCTGAATAAATTGGAACTTTATTTTTCTTATACTGGCCTCAGTTTCCTCACTTTAAATTCGACAATAAACCTTACAATTGTACTCTCATGGCAAGATGGCTAACACGAGCACCCTTTCTGCAGAAAATAAAATTGCCTTGCTGAGAAAATTTTTTGTCTGAATGCTAATTTTTTCTTGCAGTACCTGGGAACAAGCATTCTAACACTGTCTCAGAAAAAAAAAAAAGAGTTAAGGCAAAAAGATTAGGTGGAAATGATTCCTCCAAGGAAAGCTGTGTCAAAGCTACTAAGAGATAAACCTTTAGAGAGAGAAAAGTGATTGAAGACAGATATAAGAATGTTTACAAAGTGTCAGGAGAGCTAAATGTGTTACCGTGGTTGGGGATGGGGACTGGGTGGGAAACAACTAAATGCCAGGCTGTTTCTGAACACAACTGTGTCTTAATCTTATCCCTATCCTCCTCTAATGCAATCAGCTCTCAGAGGTTTGGTCTCTCTAAATGGTAATCTGTTATGTTGCCACTAAATTACCTTCCCAGTTTCAGTCATCTCCACGATTTGTTCTTATGAGACATTCAAGGAAGGAGGCATGGACTAGCTCCTTCCTTCTGTATTAAATGATTGTTCCCATTACTTCACAATTTGAAAAATCCTCAGGGTTTCAGTTTGTTTAGTGAAGTGCTTCTTTATAAATGGAAGCTTATTCTTGTCACACTCTTACACTTGAATTTATTAGTAGCCACTGCATCCTGACTCAGGTTCATGTAGCATACTTTCAATTTTAATTCAACAATTCCAAAAGCCAATTTCATCACTCATACAGTGTCATGTTGTTTTTATCCTCAAAGCATTTAACCTTTTACATAAAGTAAGACACTGACTTAAAAAAAAGAATTAAAAAAATGTAACTGTTCTATTACACATTTAAAAGGCAACCACAAGGGTTTTAATTAAAAGAGGACATCTTATGATTCAAAACTAAAAAGGTTAAAGTATGAACTGAAAATATAACATTTTTAAAGAAGTAAATCTTAAAGTACTTTAACTCAATTTGAATCGTTTAAAATAATTTAGCAAGGTTCTTCACTTAACACTAAATAATTCATTTAACATCTAATGAAGTGTCAAGAACAATTTGCAACTCTATTTCATCACTGAACAATGTACTAAATTAAACATTACTGACCTCAACATGCTTTCAAAGTCAAGGTAAGGTTTATCTAGGTTTGTACAAAATAATAGAATTTGGAAATATGTGCTTTGTAAAGCAGAAAAACAAACTACATAGAGAGGTATTAGGCTGACCTGGGAGCAAGCTAGGCTGCCCTGACCATTTTAAAAAATGAGTCTCCACTGTTTCAGAACATTTAAAAATACAGTGTTTCTTTGATCTTGGATGCAGAATGCCTGAAGAGAGAAAAAAAAATACAGTGTTGTTTTCAAGAAACAGAAATACAAAAATAATGTCTGATCACTTAGATACAGCCAGGCTACATTTTACTTTGTTTTATAAATCATTAAAAACATAATTGGTGCTAATTCAGAATATAAATACATATTCTTCAAATGCCAGGACTAACCATGTCTTCTGGTATTCCCCATAGACATGCAGAAAGTGCTTGGAAACATACAGTACATTTATAAAATAATTGCTATGATAGTCATAGATCCAACATAACTATGTGTCACAATGTGAGACTATTATTAAGTATCAAGTAACAAATTTAGCCAAGCTTGAACTAGTATTTATTCTAATGAAATAAAACCTATTTAACAAATCAGGCTGGGCATGGTGGCTCATGCCTGTAATCCCAGCACTTTGGGAGGCTGAGGTGTGAGGATCAGGAGGTCAGGAGTTCAAGACCAGCCTGGCCAACATAGTGAAACCCCATCTCTATTAAAAAGTACAAAAATTAGCTGGGCGTGGTGGCATGCACCAGTAGTCCTAGCTACTGCGGACGCTGAGGCAGGAGAATCATTTGAACCTAGGAGACAGAGGTTGCAGTGAGTTGAGTTCACGGCACTGTACTCCAGCCTGGGCAACAGAGAGAGACTCTGTCTTAACAAAAAAAGTAAATTAAATTAAGCTTCCTGAATAAAAGCTATTCTGTTAGACAGCTACCTGTATTTTATTTTTTTCCCAAGTATTTAGTGTTTTTGATGTTATAACTCAGGTAAATAATTTAGGGACTACTTTCAAACTTCACCAACTTGAATTTCCAAGAATACCATTCTAAGTTACCTAAAATTAAAATTGTAGGTTTTTTTTTTTTTTTAGTTGGAGTCTCACTCTGTTTCCCAGGCTGGAGTGCAGTGGCAAGATCTCAGCTCACTGCAACCTCTGTCTCCAGGGTTCAAGTGATTCTCAGGATTACAGGCATGCACCAGCACGCCCAGCTAATTTTTTTTTTTTTTTTTTTTTTTGTATTTTTAGTAGAGACAGGGTTTCACCATGTTGGCCAGGCTGGTCTTGAACTCCTGTCCTCAAGTGATCTGCCTGCCTCAGCCTCTCAAAGAGCTGGGATTACAGGTGTCAGCCACTGTGCCCGGCCAAGAAGCTTAATTTTAAAGTGAATTTATACAGAGTAAAATCTAGGAAGGCAAGTAAGGAAAATATGGGCTGTTTTAAATCCTAAGATTAATGAAAAATCCGAGATTTTTAGACAAGGAAGCAATTAAATTTGTGTTTTAAAAATATTCCTCTGGCTACTATTTGCAGAATAGAATGGGGCAAAAATGGACATCACTGACTAGGAAAACTACTGTACCAATCCAGAAGAAAGATAATATTCACTTGGAACAGGGTGATGGTAAAGGAGTGGGATTCAAGTTAAACAAATGTAGGAAATATTTTGAAAATAGATTCAATACAAAGTGGTGCCTAACTAATTAAGATAAAGGAGAAATAAAGGCATCAAGAATAACTGGGCTCAAACAATCTGAGACCACCTTACTCCTTCAAGAATGGCCATAATTTAAAAAATAATAGATATTGTTGTGGATGTGGTTAAAAAAAAAGAAAGAAAAGAAAAAAGAAAAAAAAAGAAAAAGGAGCACTTCTACACTGCTGGTGGGAATGTAGACTAGTACAGCCACTTATGGAAAACAGTATGGAGATTCCTTAAAGGACTAAAAGTAGATCTACCATTTGATCCAGCAATCCCACTACTGAGTATCTACCCAAGGAAAAATAAGTCTTATATGAAAAAGACACTTGCACACATATGTTTAGAGCAGCACAATTCACAACTGCAAATATATGGAACCAGTTGAAATGCCTATCAATCAAAGAGTGGATAAAGAAAATGTGGTGTGTGTATATATACCATGGAATACTACTCAGCTGTAAAGGAACAAAATAATGACGTTTGCAGCAGCCTGGGTGGAGATGGAGACCATTATTCTAAGTGAAGTAATTCCAGAATGGAAAATCAAACATCATATGTTCTCGGTCGTAAGTGGGAGCTAAGCTATGGGGATGCAAATGCATTAAGAATGACACAATGGCCTTTGGGGACGAGGTGGTGGGGGAGGTAAGAAGTGGGAGTGAGGCGTAAAAGACTACACATTGGGTACAGTGTATACTGTTTGGATGATGGGTGCACCAAAATCTCAGAAATCACCACTAAATAAATTATCCATGTAAACAAACACTACCTGTTCCCCAAAAACCTACTAAAAAAGTTTTTTTTTTTTTTTAAAATAACTAGACTCAGAATTCTGGCTTCAGCAACTATAACCTAAGCAGGGTAGACAGATTATATCACTGTAAAACTGTTTTGTATGGGATTCACCACATTTTACTAGAAAATTTGTAAATTACATGCTCCATTTTCAGATGTAGAAAAACTATTCCAGTTGAAAAGAGAAGAAAAATTACCACCTTCTATTTTGAATTCTTAATGTTTTACATAAAGATACCAGTTTTTCTTTATGCCTCACACTTACATTAAAATAGATACAAACATCTGATGTAGAAAATTTCAAGAGTAACTCATTTCTCCAAACAAGAAATAATGGCTGGCTGGGCGTGGTGGCTCATACCTGTAATCCTAGCACTTTGGGAGGCCAAGGCAGGCAGACCACTTGAGGTCAGGAGCTCGAGACCAGCCTGGCAAACATGATGAAGCCCCGTCTCTACTAAAAACACAAAAAATTAGCCAGGCATGATGGCGCACATCTGTCATCCCAGCTACTGCGGAGGCTGAAGCAGGAGAATTGCTTGAACTGGGGAGGCAGAGGTTGCTGTGAACCGAGACTGTGCCACTGCACTCTTGGTCATATAAAAATAAATGGCTTTGTTATATTATAAGGAAACAGTCAAGATAAACTTCTTTAATTACTAATTTTTCTAGTATTACTATCTAAAGTTTTAGCTTATATTTTTTCCCACCAAAAAAAGAAAGCTCAATGGCTACCTAGCACAGAAATGACAACTGTAACAAAATAAGACAAATAGGACTTTTTTTTTTTTTTTTGAGACGGAGCCTTGCTCTGTCATCAGGCTGGAGTGCAATCGTGCGACCGCGGCTCACTGCAACTTCTGCCTCCCAGTTCAAACAATTATCTTGCCTCAGCCTCCCCAGTAGCTGGGATTATAGGCATGTGCCACCACACCTGGCTAATTTTTGTATCTTTAATAGAGGTAGGGTTTTACCATGTTGGACAGGCTGGTCTCAAATTCCTGACCTCAGGTTATCGGTCCACCTCAACCTCCCAAAGTGCTGGGATTACAAGCATGAGCCATTGTGCCTGGCCAAAAATAAGACATTTAAAGAACAGTTAGTATGTGCTGGAAACTGTCGTAAGAACTTTTCCTATATCATCTCAGTATCATGTTTTCCTCATAGTAAGAAAAAACAAAACAAAATCAGATTTTTCTTTCCTCAATTTAGGGTTCATGTGATTAATCGTCAGTCTGTATGGTCCCATAAAAGGCCATATGACAGAATAAAATCTCTAATTAAAATCTCATGGAACTTAGTTCAAAGTAATTTTTCCTTGACAGTCATCAGCCTCCCTAAAACGAATACAATTCTATACACACACAGAAAGAGCACATTCTACTTTACAACATTGAAAAAAAGATTCCTAGTAAGTCAATGTTATTAAGTCATTGGGACATAACCATGGTTCATAACTACCCTTGTCAAAATTACAGTTGGGCAACTATATCTGCGTGTTAGGCACTTGCAGATTTAACCAACTGTGGATAGAAAATATTTGTTTAAAAAAAAAAAAAATTGGCTGGATGCAGTGGCTCACGCCTGTAATCCCAGCACTTTGGGAGCCCGAGGTGGGCAGATCACTTGAGGTCGGGAGTTTGAGAGCAGCCTGGACAATATGGTGAAACCGTGTCTCTACTAGAAATAGAAAAATAAGCTGGGTGTGGTGGCAGGTGTCTGTAATCCCAGCTACTTGGGAGGCTGAGGCAGGAGAACTGCTTGAACCTGGGAGGTGGAGGTTGCAGTGAGCCAAAACCCTGCCACTGCACTCCAGCCTGGGCAACACAGCAAGACTCTGCCTCAAAAAACAACAATAAAACAATATGAATTAAAATAGATAAAAACATCTGATGTAGAAAGCTTCAAGAGTAACTCACTTCTCCAGACAAGAAATAATGACTGGCTGGGTGTGGTGGCTCATGCCTGTAATCCCAGCACTTTGGGAGGCCAAGGCAGGGAGATTACTTGAGGTCAGGAGCTCAAACCCAGCCTGGCCAACATGACGAAACCCTGTCTCTACTAAAAATGTAAAAAATTAGCCAGGCATGATGTATAACCACTACTTACACAGTATTTACATTGTGTTAGGTATTGTAAGTAATCAAGAAATGATTTAACATATCGGTCCCCAACCTTTTTGGCATCAGGGACTGGTTTTATAGAAGGCAGTTTTTCCACTGACAGCATGGAGAAGGTGTGGCAGATGGTTTCGGGATGAAATTGTTCCATCCCACATCATCAGACATTAGTTAGATTCCCATAAGGAGCATGCAACCTAGATCTCTTGCATGTATATTTTACAATAGGGTTCAAGCTCCTTTGAGAATCTAATGCCACCACTTATCAGACAGGAGGTGGAACTCAGGCAGTAATGCTTGCTTGCCCTCTACTCTGTCCTGCTGTTTGGCCTGGTTCCTAACAGGCCATGGACCAGTATATGGCCCAGGCGTTGGAGATCCTGATTTAAAGTATACGGAAGGATGCATGTAGGTTATATGTAAATACAACACCATTTATATATGGGGACTTGAGCATCTGAGAATTTTGGTATCTGAGGGGGCCCTTGAACCAATCCCTTGTGGATACTGAGAAACAACTGTACTTCATTATTACACTTTATGAGTATTTATGTACTATACTCAGAACTTAATTTGCAAATTATGTTGTATATTCTGAAAATATAAAATTCATGTAATAAAAAATAATAGTAGCATATACGTCCTCCAAATATTTTAAAGGATGAACACTGGGGTAAGACCTAACAAAACAAAAAAATGCCAAACTCTCATTTTAAACTGCTGGTAGTCTTAAGAAGAGAAATTTATAAGTTTTAGTCAATAAATCCTCCATTTATCTCATTTGTAAGTACAGCGTTTCTCACATAATAGCAACTCAATAAATATTCTTTAAGCAAATGAATAAATGATGCCTTTGTTAGACAATTAGATTACAAAGAAAAAGGCTGAGTCCCATATTAACAAATATCATAATTCTGCCTAATTTTATACATGTGGACGATTTTCATGCCTAAGCAAAAAGCCCTAATACTGCCTTGCTAATCTCATTATCAGCAGAATTAAACAACAAATGTTTCCACCAGCAACTGTCAATGTAGAAGTTATTTCATAACATATCACTTCAGCAGCATTCATCTATCTTTTGTGCATTTGATTACAATGTGCTATTTTTTAAAGGATAGGTTTTATAAAATAATGTGTATTTTCCGAGGTCAGGAGTTCAAGACCAGACTAGCTAACATGGTGAAACCCCGTCTCTACTAAAAAATACAAAAATTAGCTGGGCATAGTGGCTCATGCCTGTAATCCCAGATACTTGGGAGGCTGAGGTAGGAGAATTGCTTGAACCAGGACCCAGGACCCGGGAGGCGAAGGGTGCAGTGAGCCGAGATCACACCAGTGCACTCCAGCCTGGGCTACAGAGTGAGACTCCATCTCGGAAAAAAAAAAAATGTGTGTATTTTCTAAACATTTGTATTTCATTTTTGAAAGGGGGAGATGGAGGCTGACATTTGCAGGGCGAAAGAAGAAAAAAAGTTTTCACGGCAAGAAGCAAGAAGAACAGTAGACTGCCGGGACTGAGTGAGGTAGGCGGATCACCTGAGGTCGGGAGTTCACTGCCAGTGAGTGAGAGCACACACACTTGGCCCAAAGTCAGGTAACAAAAAAAGGAAGTTCCAGCAGAAGGCGCAGCTTGGAAGAAGGCAAACAGAAGGGTGGGAGAAAGGCCAGGTGAGGTAATAGGGTGAGGGCAGAGCTGATGTACTAATATGAAAAGGTTCTGAAGAAGCCTAGCTTTAAAACAGTACCTTTATAGGAAGTTTCAATATTTTGGGAGTAAGACAATGCTTTTCAGAGGACTGCAATAGTATGTATATGTCAATCTATTAGAATGTGGATCTGAGTAGCAATGAGGAAATTTTAGGGCTTGAAATTAACAAGTGAATGTATTATATCCTTATCTGGCAGGGCTACTGAAGGAATTACAGATAGTAAATATTAAATTCCTCAGACAAGTTATCTCTTACAAATATTAATTATCTGCAAACTTCATGAAAGCAGGGACCAGTCAGGCGCAGTGGCTCATGCCTATAATCCTAGCACTTTGGTGGGATGCCACCATGCCCGACTAATTTTTTGTAACTTTTTCTTTCTTTCTTTTTTTTGGTATAAACAGGGTTTTGCTATGTTGCTCAGGCTGGTCTCAAACTCCTGAGCTTAAATGATCCGCCCATTTCAGCCTCCCAAAGTGCTGGGATTATAGGCATGAGCCACCACACTCAGCCAAGAATTATAATTTTCTTTTCTTTACTTTTATTTTTTTGAGATGGAGTTTTGCTCTTGTCACCCAGGCTGGAATGCAATGTCGTGATCTCAGCTCACTGCAACCTCTGCTTCCCGGGTTCAAGCAATTCTCCTGCCTCCACCTCCTGAATAGCTGGGATTACAGGCATCCACCGCCATACCTGACTAATTTTTGTATTTTTAGTAGAGACGGGGTTTCACCATGTTGGCCAGGCTGGTCTTGAACTCCCGACCTCAGGTGATCCGCCCACCTTGGTCTCCCAAAGTGCTGGGATTACAGATGTGAGCCTGTGTGCCAGGCTGGTAATTATAATTTTCTGTGAAATCACTTAACAAACATTGCTAACTAATTCAATTTTTAAAATGGGCAACTCTCCCATAACAAACCAACCAAACAGAAAACCTTTCAAAACCAAAAAACATACTCTAGCTATACCAGGCCACTAGCTGGCTGCCCTGATCTACATATATCTGTATTACAGGGGTTTTTTGTTTTAAACAAAGCAGCAGGAAAGAGTTATTACCAGAAGCAGTAAAGTCATGACACAAGTGGGAAATAACCACTGGCATCGAGACTACAGTCTTATGAAAGGAACAGCAATTCCCTTCCCCTCCCATCCCCATGCTCTCAACCTAAGGTGAATCCATGAGTTGGCTGATGGGCTCTCCTAGATTGTTCTTAGAGTGCATGGCAGTTGGTGTTCAGGCTAAGAATAAAAAAAATCTCCCTCTACATTATCACAGAAGCTGAATCATTTTTGGCATATAAAACCAGCATCTTCATAGGAGTTAACTTAATAGCTCCCTCTTAGTGAAAGACTTAATACTGAGTTGAATTCTTCTATATAATAATATAATTCAAATCCCTAATTAAGTCCCAGCAGAATTGTGACATGCTCATGACCATAAAGTTTGTAAGGGGCAGAGTGGGGTGAAAAATTCAAAATTTCTCAGTGTTTATCACCTGTATCATAATTGCATCTTAGATATAATGAAGGAATGCAGACATCTTTTTAGGCTTATTAAATATATACTATCTGAATTTAAATATTTATAGCTATTTTAAGAAAATATATAATGTCCACACTATGTCCATTACATGCCATAAAAATATGGCAGCTTACAGTTTTGGGTAACTTCTTATGTATCTGATTCAAATGTGTTCAGAAGGGACCTATACTCAGTAAAGGAATGATGATTCACATTGGACTTTGTTTTCTTCAAGATTTCTGTTAGAAACAACAAGCACCCCCAAGTTTTTGGTATGTGTTGAGTAAGGTCAAACAGATGATGGACTAATGGAGATTTTTTTTGTATGTGTCTTGTTTTTATTTTTAAAAATTACTGCCTAATTTCTATTTTTCAAGGAAACACTGTTAAGACTGCCAATGCACTGCCTAATTTTCACTACTCTAGAAGAGTATACCACCAGCATTCCAGAGAGTTGCTATATTACCTCTGTTAGCTAGACAACACAAGATCTCCAGTAACCAGTCCAAAATATAAATATCCCACCTTATGATCAGAATATTTCTACTGTCTTACATAGTTTCCTTATCTCTTAGATTCTTTCCTTTTGAAATCTTGAACTTGAAGGTATGTTCAGTGCATACCTTTGCCCTAAGCAGTGGCATTACTTCTAAGTCACCAGCACTCTGGCTGCAAGCCAGCATACAGATGCCCAAACTGGGGAGGGACAGGTGAGGCAGGCAGCTCACCTGAACAACTGCTTCTCATGAATCTGTGAGCAATAAGATATCTAAGACTGTACTGCCTGAAGATTTTGTCCAAATAATTATACATTTTGGTTACTTTCAATTTATTCACTGCAATATATTGTTTTCTTTAGTTCAAGTCAGGGATGATTTATCATGCTATTTCATGAAAGCAAACTGCTTTTCATCTTGGAATGTTTGGATTCCAAAATAAATGTGTGTGTGACAGGGAAAGGGAAGGGGGGAGTAGGAAGAGGGAGGGGAGGCAGTAGGAGGGACAGCATGTGATGGAAGAAACTCTTTACTGCTAATGCTTTTCCTGTTTACCAAGCACTCTAGATTCTATTTTAGTACAGGCATAAAGCAGAAATATATAAGGGGAAAAAACGTTGAGCTGATTAGGGACCATGTATTACTCCTCAATACATGACCAAGTGGCTACTCTTTCCATGCTAAAAATAAAATCAGCTTAAACCCCAATGGATGATAAATAAGAAAATACCTGAGTTTCATTCTTTAAAAACTTTTCAAACTCCAACTTCAAATAAAATGCCCAAATAATTTGATATGGTTCCCAGGGGTGGGGATAAAAGCTTTTCTAACAGAAGAACCAGTAATATGTATAACTCAATATTAAAGAGCAAAAATGAAGTATCTTTTGTTTTCAGATCCATGCCAGTAATTTTGCATTAAAAATCAGAGACTAAAGCAAACTTATGGCATACAGAATAGCCTATAGCCTTAAATAATACTTAGAGTAAAAGAATGTACCATGGTATGGCAGGTCTGAGACCAGTCTCTGGTTTTAAGTTCGTTTCATCCCTAGGTGTGACCTTCATCAACTTAACTTCTTTAATCCTTTGGTGCTCTCATGGAAAACAGTGAGAATTGTAACAGAAATAAGTGAGATAATCTTTATAAAACACTTAGTAAATAGCCTGTTCCATAGTATGCATTCTTATTAACACTTATTATCACTCCAGTACCCATACTGAACAGAAATGTATGGAGTTATTTGAATAAGCACCAACTTTTAATATCTATTTTGTTTACATATTGGATTTTAGAACCAAGACTTGTAAAATCTGTGTTTATCCTTTATTTATTCTGATAGAGGATATTTAGCTATATTAGATCAAAAAACACTTTATCTCTTCTGATGGTTTCGAAGATGAAAAAAATTTCTTCCTGGGCTAGGTGTGGTGACTCATGCCTGTAATCACAGCACTTTGGGAGGCCAAGGCGGGCAGATCACTTGAGATCAGGAGTTCAAGACCAGCCTGGCAAAAACAATAAAACCCTGTCTTTACTGAAAATTCAGAAATTAGCCAGGCATCGTGGAGAGCACCTGTAATCCCAGGTACTCGGGAGGCTGAGGCAGGAGAATTACTTGAACCTGGGAGGCGGAGGTTGCAGTGAACCACGATTGTGCCACTACATCCCAGCCTAGGGGACAGAGTGAGACTCTGTCTCAAAAAAAAAAAAAAAAAAAGGGCCAGGCATGGTGGCTCATGCCTGTAATCCTAGCACTTCTGGAAGACGAGGTGGGTGGATTACCTGAGGTTGGGAGTTTGAGACCAGACTGACCAACATGGAGAAACCCCATCTCTACTAAAAATACAATATAAGCTGGGTGTGGTGGCACATGCCTATAATCCAAGCTATTTGGGAGGCTGAGGCAAGAGAATCGCTTGAACCTGGGAGGCAGAGGTTTCGGTGAGCTGAGATGGCGCCATTGCACCCCAGCCTGGGCAACAACAACAACAAAAAATAAACCTTCCTAAATGTCATACAGCTGCAGGTAAAACATGTAATGTTCATGAAAGTGCTAATTAGAACCAATTATAATTTAATCACAACACCGAAAAACATAAAAATATGGCAGCTTACAGTTTTGGGTAATTTCTTATACATGTGATTCAAATAATTCATGGATCTTTAGATATAACATATTTTAGATTTAATCTTTCAGGGTACTCAAATCAATTCCTCATATGACTTTCAACCACTAGTGAATGGATGTGTGTCTGAGTTTAACAAAAGTAGAAAAAATCATTTCACTGGAACATCTCCTGAAATTATACAGATTACTCACGATAACCATTTTTTAAACTAGTTTCAAAAATTATTTTTCTCAATATTCCTCATATTAAAATATGACTCAAGAAGGTTATATCATTTTCTTCACAGGAGACAGGGACACTTTCAGACAAACTGCATAGTGGGTACAAATGAATAAAGAGCAATTGATTTATTCCTCTCTTGCTCTTTATTATAGTCATCTATTTTACTTAGATTAGTGTCCCCATTTTTCACCTCCTTGACCCTTTTGGTTGATCTTCTATACAGTTCTAGATTATTTCATATGCATTATTTTACCTCAACAGCCAAATAGGCTAATGCTTTTAGGGAACACTAAATAATAACACCTAGGCACCTTTCCTCCCATAATGCCAAAACATTAGATTTTTATACTCCACACTTATCTACACTGAGCCTGATAAACTTATGTGTCTGGGGCAGGGAGAAGTCAATTTAGAAAGCACCTTGCAATATTCTTGACAACATCATTTCACTATACACAACTCAGGAGATTTCAGATTATTTTCATACACATAAAGTGAATTTTGCCTAAGTACTAATTCTAGGGCCTCCTACTGCTTAAAACTCTCCCATCTAGATAAGTAATTCACTCCTACCTTTTGCTTCTTTGACAACTCCCCATCTACAATAAGAGTCCACAGAGTCCCATCATGGTACGTATGACTCAGAGGAATGACCAGTATAAGGGAACTGCAGGCCATAGACAGTGGGCCAGTTTAGGGTGATGTATTTGGGATTGCCAAGCCCTTGAATATTCTCAAGTCACATCATACAAATTTTGATTAGAAATACTTGGGAAATAATTTTTTTCTCTAGAAAACAATTAAATGCAATCTAGATAGTGGCATCAGGCACAAGACTACTACAGTAAGACTTTCTTTCAATCCCTCTTTTCTATTTTTGTAATTAGTTTTTGCACTTTTTGTGGTAAATAGTAAAGTCTTACAGCAAAGGCTAATATAGAAAATAAAGCATATGGCTGGGCACGATGGCTCATGCCTGTAATCCCAGCACTTTGGGAAGCTGAAGTGGGCAGATCACCTGAGGTCAGGAGTTCAAGACCAGCCTGGTCAACATGGTGAAACCCTGTCTCTACTAAAATTACAAAAAACAAAAAAACAAATTAGCCAGGCAAGATAGTGGATGCCTTTAATCCCAGCTACTTGAGAAGCTGAGGCATGAGAATCACTTGAACCCGGGAGGTGGAGGTTGTAATGAGCTGAAATCGAGCCACTGGACTGCAGCCTGGGCAACAGAGTGGGACTACATCTCAGAAAAAAAGAAAAGAAAAGAAAGTATATGGACATAATTTCAAATTTTACTTCACGAAATCTCCATTTAATTTTCTCATTTCCTTAGCATTTCAAACTGCTAATCAAACATTAGAAACAAAAATAAAGATAGGTGCCTTCCCCTCTTCCTACATTTGTCCTTAAGAAATCAAGAAGAAAACTCAAGTTAAACCTATTCTGTGCCAAAATGATGAACTACAATGCATTACTTGTCAGATAATAAAACAGCTTTTCCTTTTCAGTAAGAATTAAAATGTTGTATGTTTCATAAAAGCAATTTAGCTATACAATGAACTTGGTAGTTTAAAGTGAGCCTTTACAAATTTTATAACAGATGGTAAAGCGATAATCTTCACATCATTTAAGATTACATCAGATTCTTGAAACTGTAAACACTATAACCATGAACAGGCTACACTATCTTCTCCAAATAATGTCCCTCAAATAAAATGTATTTTCTGCAAAGTACACACTTACACTATGTGAAATCTGAAGAAGACACATTTAAAAAGTAAAAATATATTTATGTAACTGTTAGTTTCAGTAGTGACTAAAGGAATTTATGGTGGGTGTGTAGAGGGGAATGAGGTAATATAGTTTAAGAAGGTTGACCTAACAGAAATTACACAACAAAGACTGGAAAAATTACTTTAATGGGATGTATTTTCTTTCTTTTTTTTTCTGAGACAGGGTCTTGCTCACCACCCAGGCTGGAATTCAATGGTGCGCCCATAGCTCACTGCAGCCTCAATCTCCTGGGCTCAAGTGATCCTCCTGCCTCAGCCTTCTGAGTAGCTGGGACTACAGGCACATGCCACCACACTCAGCTAATTTTTTAAAATTTTTATTTTTAGTGAAGACAAGGTCTCACTGTGTTAACCAGGCTGGTCTTGAATTCCTGGGCTCAAGTGATCCTCCTCCCTCAGCCTCCCAAAGTGCTGGGATTACAGGCGTAAGCAACCATGCTCAGCTAAGAAGTATTTTCAATTTTCACATTATACTAAAAACTGAAGGCTTATAACCAGAATTATTTGAAATTAAAGCTAAGCACCCAAGATTATTAAGCAATCTCAATTTCTAACCCTCTGATCATCAATTTCTTTAACTCCTAAAAATGTTTAGGTTAGAAATTAAATAAGCTGCTTATGATGATGGAAGCCATGTTTCTCTAGCCAGCTACTCTGATATATACAAGTATGAATCATTTTTTCAAATTAAAATTTCTGTGATCCTATTACTATGTGATGAGTACCAACAGAATACAACAGTGGGATCAAACAACTTCTATTCAGCAAATTTAAAAATACTATTCTGCAAAACTCCTGTTGCTTCTGGGTAGAAATCAGAATTATTAGCTGCATATCATGTCAAACTGCAGGAAGCTACCCAGGCTTCCTAGACAAGCTAACCAAGACAATGTTGCTATGGTGACTAAGTAAATATAGCAAATGGCTACTTCATTAGTGACTCCATGAAACTTTAAATGCTAGAAAAATAGATGAGAAATATCTGGCAGTATGTGGCTACCAATGTGGGCTGGGATTCAGAGAAAAATTCTTAAAAGAGAAGGTAGTTTTTAATACACTGTTTGAAAATTAAGAAGAGGGATTCTTGTGCTAACTACAGCCAAATCAAGTCAAAAAATAAATGAGAGAAAAAGTGATGAACCTTTCAAGGAAGAGACCTTCATTTAGGACCAGACGTGGTACTGATATTAAAGACTGAAAACCATTGGAAGTATCATTCAGGACTGCAAAACAGGAAAGGAGGATTCCCAATTGATTCATTGCTCTGTGGACCTGGTTTCAGGCCACATGGTCTCTCTCTCTCCATTAAGAGGATGAACAGGAGTGAGAGAATTTCTATACATGTTTCAACTTTGAAGAATTTAATTTTAAATTCAAAAATGAAAACAAAAGCTCAATATTAACTTCTGTGATACAATGACAAACCATTAATACTAGGATTGAACTTATCCTGAAGAAGCAAAGTTATCTATCATTCTACATACTTCTACTCCAATCTTACAAAAAAAACAGAAGCTGCAAACAAACTCCCACAAAAGCAGCAAACTAAAAAAAACCCAAATCTAAACACTTTTGTCTTATCCTTATGAATTTACATTGTCACTAAGAACTTTTAGCTGACACCTTATAGGAACTAACAAAAGATATTCTTATATTTTAGTAGATGGTAGTGGCATGTGATCTTTTGATGTTGCAATGCCACATAAATAAAAATCTTATTTCAAAGTAAAATTATAATTACATGATATGTGCATAACATGTCATTGTGAACAATTATACCTCAAAATGGACAATATCGTATATGATAGAATATGTTAGGAAGAATTTTTAAAAATGGACAATATATTAGCAGTATGAGTCCTAGTTAGACTTTTCACAAAACTACCAGACTATTAAAAAAAAAAGATTGGCAATATACTCAACTTTTTTACTTCTAGTAAATACAAGACAATGCTATGTTTGTTTTTGTCCCTGCTTTTAAATGTGTAAACCTTGAGAGGAAAAGCCATGCTTACCAAATACCTCAATGTATCCTCCCCTGGTTCTCCTATTAAAGTCTTTGTAATCCTGTCCTCTTTACCCCAAGAATGTGTGTACACCATCACACAAAAGATTCTCCTCCCAACCATCCATCTCTCTGCCTTTCTAGTACTTTCTATCTGAATGGCTTTCTTATCAGCATTGCTTAAGACATACCAGTTAGTACTGGAGTTACCTCTCCTACCATCTTTTTTTTTTTGAGATGGAGTCTTGCTCTGTTGCCCTGGCTGGCTGGAGTGCAGTGGCGCCATCTTGGGTCACTGCAACCTCTGTTTCCTGGGTTCAAGCAACTCTCC
The DNA here is from genome assembly GCA_963574635.1 of Cheracebus regulus. Classification (NCBI taxonomy): domain Eukaryota; kingdom Metazoa; phylum Chordata; class Mammalia; order Primates; family Pitheciidae; genus Cheracebus; species Cheracebus regulus. Next base: position 17,089 of record CAUYQU010072310.1, read on the forward strand.
TTCCTCGGTCTCCAGAGTAGCTGGGATTACAGGAAGGTACCACTATGCCCAGCTAATTTTTGTATTTTTAGTAGAGATTCACTATGTTGTGTATTTTTAGTAGAGATTTCACCATGTTGGCCAGGCTGGGCTCAAACTCCTGCCTCAAGTGATCCGTCTGCCTCAGTCTCCCAAAGTGCTGGAGATTACAGGCTTGAGCCACCATGCCAGGCCTTTCCTACCATACTTAAGTACCCTACCCACACACAGGTTGCCATTATTAAACTTTTTACTCTGATTTCTTAGGTACTTATTCTACCTTCCTTGTTAAACTGAAGGTATGAGGGTGGGCGGATAGGAGAAAAGAGGAGGGTGCAACCTGTATCTCTTAGCCCTAAGTGTTCTGAATATTTCTCAAATAAAATGTAAGAGACGACAAAACACATTCCTTACATCACTACATTTGTTCTTCTGACCAGGTTTCCTTTCTGTGGACAGCACTCTAACACCTGGCCTTCACCCTCTTTCCTATCCCATCATTTTTCTTCACACTGGATTCTAAACAACCTCTCCAATTTCTATTAAATATTAATACATATTTATACTATCTTCTCATGAGCCTCCTTCTATCCCCAACAAAAGCCTCTAATTTCAAACTGATATCACATCTCTATCACCTCCCAACAGCCTAAAGAGATAAGTATAATCACAGTGTGTAGGAAGAGCTGCCATGGAGAGATGCGTGAAGCACACGGGAAGAGGGGGCAGCGCCTGGAGGAGGATGGGGAGGCTTTTCCGGAGGTGATGGCCTTGCTAGGAATCTGCTGTACAACGAAGGCGGTAATGAGAGGTGGCGGGGGTGAAATAAGGGGCAGAAAAAAGGGTGGTACATTTCAGGAAGAGTATGGAATCCACAGAAGCTCAGGAAGAGAGAGTGAGAGAAAAAAAGAGAGAGCAGGGGCAAGAGAGGAACAGAAAGAAAGAAAGAGCCAGGCGTGGTGGCTCATCCCTGTAATCCCAGCACTTTGGGAGGCCAAAGCAGGCAGATCACCTGAGGTCAGGGGTTTGAGACCAGCCTGGCCAACGTGGTGAAACCCTGTCTCTACTAAAAGCTACAAAAATTAGCTGGGCGTGGTGGCAGGTACCTGTAATCCCAGCTACTCAGGAGGCTGAGGCAGGAGAATTGCTTGAACCCAGGAAGGAGAAGCTGCAATGAGCTGAGATCATGCCCTTGCACTCCAGCCTGGAAACAGAGCAAAACTCTGTGAAAGAAAGAAAAGAAAAGAAAAGAAAGGAAAAGAAAAATGAGAGAGAGAGAGAGAAAAGGAAAGAAAAGAAAAAAGAAAGAAAGGGAGAGAGACAAGGAAGAAGAGAGGAAAGAGAGGAGGAACGGGTAGAAATAAGATTGTAATGCTGAGTTGGCAAAAAATAAAAAAATTTAAAAAAAGAAATAAGATTGTAAGTAAGCTGAAGAAGCTTATGTATGCCAAGATAAACTACTAGGAGTCAGCTGTTAAAATGGGAGAGCTACAGTAAAGGCTTCATTTAAAAATGAGGATTAACTCTGGCAGCAATAAGGAGAATGAGGTGGGATAAGCAGAGACTGGTATTTAAAGAGAACAATACCCAAGTGATGAGGAGAAGCTGCTCAGTGCCCGTGGGTTAAAGGGAAGAATGGTGTGGGTGGGCATGGTAAGCGGACAAATGCCACTGATCTCAAGAGGTTTCTGGGGGCCTAATAGAAATCTGACCCCATGTCAGGTGCTGCTAGAGAAATCAAAAGGAAAAAGCTACAACCTACTGGAGGGGTGGGCAAGATAGACTAGTATCCAAATGTAAGAGCTGGAACGTCAAAGGATTCCTCACTGGTAATTCCTAGAATTTGTCACCTTGTTTTCTAGCCTTCAGTCCCCCTTCTTTGCACGGCAAACTCATCCCTTGGGCCAGCACCCCCCTAGAAAAATTTTCACTTACTCCCTGGGCATTTGTGTCATTTCCCCCACATACTTTATTCATCTCTCTACTGCAGAGGACTCAGGATTCCCACAGCCTCCTAAAAAGTGAGCACCAGCATGGTGTTAAAGAAGGAAAAATAACCCAATATGTCATTTAATTATATTCCACATAATACATTCAGAGTGTCTGTCACCTGTCAGGGACTATGTCAGGGACGAAGGATCTATCTTCCTTTTAAAATACATTAGCAAAAACTTTAAAAGAAATCTTCAATGAAAGCAAATAAAGTCAAGACTATCAAAGAGAAACCTAATTCAAGCAAAAGTTTTGCAATATTTGTTTTTTTAAAAAGTTTTATTGAGGTATAAGTGACATATAATAAGCTGCAGATAAAGTATACAATTGATGTTTTCACATTTGCATATAACTGTGAAATCATTTGCTATTTGTTTTAGAAAAATTGTTCAGCCTTATAACCTAGGTTATTCAATGCTGAATTTTGTTTTCCCTGTGGATAAATAAACTGAAGCAGAATATATATTTAAGTTACTATCTATCTCTGATCAATAACCTGGAAATTTTATCTTACATTTTTAATTGAATATGAAAATATATATTTATATAAAACTCAACAATATGCTCTTCTAAATTTTGTATGCTAATAAATACCTTTAAAATGTCAACATATATTTGCAGGCAATATAATTATATACCTTAAAGAAAGAGAAAAAATTAAAAAATGAAATAATATAAATATACAAAAATAATTTTCCTATATTCCAGCTATATAATATTTTTTATTTTTGAGATAAAGTCTCACTCTGTTGCCCAGGCTGGAGTGTAGTGGCATGATCACAGCTCACTGCAGCCTTGACCTTCCAAGTTCCAGGGATCTCTCACATCAGCCTCCTGTCTGCCACCAGTAGCTGGGACTATAGGTGTGCAACACCATGACCAACTTATTTTTAATTTTTTTGTAGAGACAGGGTCTCGCCATGTTGCTCAGGCTTATATTTTTTAAAGAAACACATTTACAATAGCAACAAAACTATAAATACACAACTCTTGTCAAAAAAAGGTTCAGCTCTCTTAGAAGAGAACTATACACTGTAACTGAAAGATATAAAATAAGGTGTAAATAGCTATGTTTTTGAACAGGAAGACTAAATATTCTAAGAAGTGAATTCTTCCCAACTAATTCTATAGAGTTAAAACAAAAAATTTTTACGGGAGATTTTTGAACGTGGGAAAAAACTGTTCTAAAATTTGGACATGGAAGACCAAACAGGTAAGAAGAATTAAGAAAAAACATTTAAATAGAACAATAATGGGGACTATAATATTCTAGGTATTAAAATATATTAAGCCACAATAATCAAAATAGTATGTTTCTGATATAAGATTGGAATGACAGAATGGAAAAGACTGCTTAGAAACAGACCCTATGATGTAAGAATGAGACTTTTAAAGTGCAATCTCAAACCTCCGAAGAAAAAGATTATTCAAATAAAGTGCTTACAAGAGGAAAAGGTCCACCCTCTAAGATATGCTAATGCAGAAAGTTACCAAAAAGAAAGGAAAGTTAAGAGATAGCTATACAAATTAACAACCAATAGCATAAGTTTAGAGCTATAGTTACAACCTGATAATATAGCCTCAAATTTCCTTTTGGTTGGGTAATACAGTCACTTGGTACTGAATTCATATGGTACAAAAGGATACATGATTATAAATAAGTCTCCCCTACCCGCCCAGACCTTTTCTTTGGGGGCAACCACTGACCCAATTTCTGGTGCATACTTCAAGATATATTCTATGACAGTTCTTTTTTTTTTTTTTTTCCTGATATAATCACCATTTATTTTACTATCAGAGCCCATAAAAGGAAGAAAACAGATGCATTTTTCCTAATTGCAACAGAATCTGCCAATTCCTTCATACTTGAGTTAATTGCAATAAAATTGGTTATAATGCTGATGAAAAAATTCAAATTGAACTTCCTGTAACAAAAAATGAGGAAATAAAACTTCTCAAAACAAGTAAAACAGGCACCACTATCTCAATATTAAAGGTTATATGACAATAAACCATTGTAACAAAACATCAAGATACAGCTGGGAAACTTCTTAAATGCATTTGAAGATACCATCTATGACATTTCATTTTTAAAGAAGTACTTGGGTGGAAATATTTTGTCTTTGCTCTGCTCTCTAATCACAGTTGTCTTTGGGAGACAGCTTGTCATAGGCCAATGCTATTCTTTTTTTTTGTTGTTGTTTTTGAGACAGAGTTTCACTCCTGTCACACAAGTTGGAGTGTAATGGTGCTATCTGGGCTCACTGCAACCTCCATCTCCCGGGCTCAAGTGATTCTCCTGCCTCAGCCTCTGGGTAGCTAGGACTACAGGCACATGCCACCATGCCTGGCCAATAGGCCAACATTATTCTTAAAGGAAAGATAAATTATTGGTAGGGTATTGAAGAAATAAGAAATGATATTTAAACTCAACCAAAGTATTTAGTCATTTTATCTCAACATGAGGGTCATAAGAAAAAACACTGCATGACTGATTTCAAAAAAAGACCTTTAAGGAGAGAGATCCAAGATAGCCGATCACTAGCAGCTCAGGATTGCAGCTCCCAGTAAAAGCGCAAAGAGCCAGTGGACGCCACACTTACCAATAAATTTTCCCTGCCCACGGACCAGGACATTCCCAGTGGAGGAGCCCCACAGGTCACCAGCGCGACCCTTTC
>CAUYQU010072311.1:0-43663 GCA_963574635.1 Cheracebus regulus
CCCCTTCCCCACAGAGCTGGGCCTTCCCGGGTTCAGCTGTGCTTGCTCTCAGTCCTCAGCGCTTCCAATTGCTGTTCTCCTTGTGGGGATGGGACCAGCCTAGCCTGACTAAAAGTTAGGCACCCAGTCCCGTATACTCCACACTGAGAAGCACTGCTCCGGCCAAAAGAGTCATGCTGGTGACCCGTGTGGCTCCTTCGCCGGGAATCTCCCAGTCTGTGGGCATCAAAAATTCGTCTGCAATTGCGGCATCCACTCGCTCTCTGCACTTTCACTGGGAGCTACAATCCCGAACGGCTACTTCGTGGCCATCTTGGATCTCTCTCCGCCCGGTGATGAAGTTGTTTTGTTTCTTAGTTTTCCTTTGGTGGACGCCCCTTCCCCACAGAGCCGGACCTTCCCGGGTTCGCTGTGCTTGCTGTGAAACTCTCAGTCTTCAGCGCTTCCAATTGCTGTTTTCCTTGTGGGGATGGGACCAGCCGAGCCCGTCCGTCCGTATACTCCGCACAGGGAAGTGCTGCACTGGGGAGCTGGCAAAACAGCCGTGCCGGCCAAAAGAGTCACGCTGGCGACCCATGTGGCTCCTCTGCTGGGAATCTCCCGGTCTGTGGGCAACAAAAATTCATCGGAAAGTGTGGCGTCCACTCGTTCTCTGCACTTTCACTGGGAGCTACATTCCTGAGCTGTTGCTAATCGGCCATCTTGGATCTCTCCTCAAAATATTTTTTTTAAGTCACATTGTTTTTAATTACCTTCTCTTCCATGCAACCTGGTTCACTAGGCAGCAGTCATACCTCAGTCAACAGGAGAGGACAATCTGCCCTTGCTGAAGTCACATCCTGGCAAGCAGGGACAAATATTAGTCAACACAATAAATACAAAAAGCATCTGCTGTGTTTGAAAGTGCTAAGTCCTATGGGGAACAAAAGTAGAGCAGCATGGAGGGGTCAGGTGCAGAAGCTCCAGATTTGGAGTGGGGAGCAGGGACTGACTTGCAGGCTAATATGTCAATAGCATGATCAAGGTGGACCAGAGAAAGAAGGTGAGATTTGAGCAGGATTGAAGAAGAGGAGGCTGTGAACTGAGTAGTTGTCTGTGAGAAGAGTGTGCCAGGGGAGGGCAAGGGACAAAAAAAGGGGCACATTGTAGGAACATCAAGGAGACCAGTGTGGCTGGAGCAGCGTGGTCAGTTATTGGGGTACCTGGGAGAGTAATGGGGGATAAGGTCAGAGAGGCAATACAGGGTGAGTCTTGTAGAACCTGGTAGGCTATTTTGAGGACTTGGGTTTTTTTTTCCCAACAGCAATGGGGTACCAAGGCAGGGATTTGAGCAGAGGTGTGATGTAATTCAATGCACATCTGAAGTGGATTATTTTTGCTGTGATGCTGAGAATAGACTAAGGGGCACAGGGTTGAAGCAGAGAGAAACAAGGGTTGAAGCAGGTAGTAGGCAATCGCAATATTCCAGGGAGAAACGCTGGAAGTTTGGATCAGAAGGATAGCTGCAGGTGGGGAAAAGTGATTGGATTCTGGGTACTTTAAAAGTAGAGCCAGCCAGCTGTGGTGGCTCACACCTGGAATCCCAGCATTTTGGGAGGCCGAGGCATCATCTGAGGTCAGGAGTTCAAGATCAGCCTGGCCAACATGCTGAAACCCCAACTCTACTAAATACAAAAAATTAGCCAGGGGTGGTGGTGCATACCTGTAATCCCAGCTATTTTGGAGGCTGAGTCAGGAGAATTGCTTTAACCTGGAAGGTATAGGTTGCAGTGAGACTAGATCATGCCACTGAACTCCAGCCTGGGCAAGACTCTGCCTCAGAAAATAAGAGCCAACATAAGTTTTTTTTTAAACCTAAAATCCATCTCCAAGGCCCTTTCTAACCCTAAAACTATTTGACTGCACTAGAATACCATCATCACCTCCTCAAACCCCTCTGCCCAAGTGTGAAGAGGGAGACAGACATTGTGCTCCTTTTATATTTACAGATCCCAATTCTCTTAAGTGTCCTGAGGTTTCTGGGGTGATGTTTGCTCAGTCCTATTTTGTGCCCAAGTATAAATACAGCATGCAAGTACAGGTTGTCTTTCCCTCAATCAGAGGAACTCCTAAGTGCAAGTTCAACCCACAGAAACTACGGAGAGGCCAGACAAGTCAAAAAAGGGAAGTGTGAGCAAGAAATTGTACTCCCTAATGAAATATCTGGCCACTGAGAACAAAATCCTTCCTGTCACTGTTCTTGATTGACAGGTGTACGATCCGTCACTTAGGCAACACCTCTTACCGCCACCTGGTTTCCCCAGCCCAGCGATGCCCCTTCAACCTCCCCTCCCCGCCACATTGCCACTAGACACACGATTCCCAAGAGCAGTGGCGTGGTCTCTGTGCTGGCATTCTCTAAAGCCCTGCCCTTGCCCACCAGTACCCATGCTGGATCACACCTTTGAGAAGGGCTGTCTTCTTTAGAAAACCACCTCTTGCTCCCCTAGATCCCCCAGTCCCTGGTAGAGGCCATCCAGGTGGGCAGGAGGCTGAATTCAATTTGGAGGAGTTGCAATCTCTTGACTTCAATTCCGCCTTGACAGTTTCAGTGTGCTGCAGCCTTCTTCACTTCCTGCCCTAATTGCTGTGCAGTGTTACCATGGGCTGTTAAACAACTGCCACCTTCTACCCCAGACCTGGATGCTATCCAAGGGCAGGTAAAAATATTTCTCCTTTCACAGAGATTGCTGGAGGAGTCTTCAGCATCCCGGGGCCCCATCCAGTACTCTTGGCCTGTCCAGCTCCCTTGCCTTGTTCTTTGGGGTTGGTCACCCTGCTGGCTGTCCTTCCCACAACCACTCTTCCGTGCTTCCTTCTTAAAATGTATGGGTGGGGCTGAGAGTTTTATTCTAGAATCATGGAGGAATACAAAACATTTCAGCTGAAGGGAACTCAGCAATCACTCCTTGATTTAATAAAGAGTGGAACCTCTTCCTTTCACCTCCCAAGTAAATCTCATCTAGAGTCCCAGTATATAAAGTATATACAAGCAAAGCACCTTTGGATGAAGACAGGTCAGGAGTCCTATTTTAATTGTCCTCCAACCACCGTCAGAGAATTGGAGGCCAAGATATCAACCCCATAAACTCCTAATTTTTTCAAACCTTTCCATTTTGCACATGATAATCCTTGAGTTATTTCTAACTCTTATCCCAACTCAGTCAGTCAAAAAAAAAAGGGAGGGTGCTGGATTAGGGGGTGCTGGATTAGGACTCCAGTTTCCTGACATTCAGCTCAGCTGGTTAAAAGAGCTCAGGCAATTACTTCCTGTTGATGAGGTCTGACAAAAGAAAAAACAAAATAAAATAAATAAAGTGCTCAGGTGTAAGCCCAGCAGGTGCAAAGATCTCAGGGCTTGGCTGTAGCTGGGACTGTTGGTGGATGTGATACCAGGATTGCTCCTCCCAGCTCACCACAGCCAATGGCATTCCTCTCCTCCCATCCACTTTCAGTGAGGTCATGTTGGCAGCTTGACATGTTGGCTGTTTGGTAAGTTAGCAAATAGCACAAAAGGAGACATCTCCATACTCTCCAGAGCTGGTCATTAAACATTTCCTAGCACACCACTGGCTTGGGGGTATGCAGTCCTGTCTACCAGGTCCTGAAATAGACCTTTGTGTGGAATCTGGGATATTCAGGGGCCAGGCGTGGTGGCTTGCACCTGTAATCCCAGCAGTTTGGGAGGCTGAGGTGGGCAGATCATTTGAGGCCAGAAGTTCGAGACCAGCCTGGCCAGCCTGGCTACTAAAAATAGAAAAATTACCTGGGTGTGGTGGCATATACCTGTAGTCTCAGCTATTCGGGTGACTGAGGTACGAGAATCACTTGAACCTGGGAGGCAGAGGTTACAGTGAGCTGAGATTGCACCACTGCACTCCAGCCTGGGCAACAGAGAAAGACTGTCATAAATAAAATAAAATAAAATTAAAATTAAATAAAAGACATTAAGGCAGCAGTCATGAGAAATCACTCAAAGAGACCTTTAGAATGGTCTCATCCAGAAACGACAGATTTTAGTGCCTGAAAACCTCACTGATAAGGTAAATAGGCCAAGCAGCTGGGTGGAAGAAAATAATGGTGAGGAATGTGGTAAAACATGACTGTGTATTAATTTGCTAGGGCCATCATAGTGAAGTATCATAGACTGGGTGGCTTAATTTAGTGTCTTACAGATGTGGACACTAGAAGATCAAGATGTTAGCAGGAATCCTTCTGAGGGCTGGGAAGAACGAAGTTGCTGTCCATCTCTCCTCGGCTTGCAGGTGAGGATCTTCGTGTTCACATGGTATTCTCCCTGTGAGCTTGCTCTTTTCCATGTCCCAATTTCCCCTTTTTATAAGGACACCAGTCAGATTAGATTAGATCCCACCCTAATGACCTCATTTTAACTTGATCAGCTATGTATACTCCCCATCTCCAAATGAGGTCATATTCTTAGGTACAAAAGGTTTGGATTTCCACATATGCATTTTGCAGGAACACAGTTTAATCCATAACATATGGCAGGATGAAAAAAAATCTGAGGGTCAGATCCGGCCTGCTGACTGCCCTGATGTCGTCTACTTACAAATTTTATAGGTACAGAAACTAAAACTCTCAAAGAGAAGCAAGTGGCTCTCCAAAGGTGATGGGCAGAGAAAGGCGAATGCAGCCCTTCCGATTCCCCGGCCGGGGCCTCTGTCTGCCACTTTTGGTCTCCTGTGACTTGGGGGACGATTTCACCAGTTCATGCATCACCTCAGCACCCTGGAAGAGTCTATAAACTGCCAGGGGGCCAGGATGTGTCTGCGTGTCTACAAACTCCTCCGAGCTGGTGGCATGGATGAAACACACAGAAGACGTTCAGAAAGCCTGTGTTGAACTTCATCCAACTCAATGATTTGTCCTTAGCAGAGGTTCTGGGTGCTCCTGGGCTTAAGGTTAGTTTCTATTCAGTGCACCATAGGTTGCTTAAGGCCTTTATTTTTCTGGTAGTGCATTTTGTGTTTTCTGTGTGTTTGTTTTACTACAGGGTGACAAAGTGGGGATAGAGAGGACCAGGATCAGAACTCCAGGGTTCACCCGCTCTGGTTGATAGTAATTGAGACAGTAAGTCAGATTATTTGTTTCAACTCCCAGACCTACTAGATCTAACATTTACCAGCAGTGTGATTCCTTACTAACCCCTCTGAGTCTCGTATTCTTATCTGCAAATGGGGGCTAATAATACTTAGCTTACTCAACAACTGGTTCATTTGTTCATTCAGTCAACATTGTGGGAGCTGCCCTGCATGCTGGGCTCATAACAGTGAAAAAGCAGCAGAGTTTTTTTCTCCTGCCCTTCATGAGGAGAAACAGACCACAGTCTATTGTTCTGATCTGTGATAACACATCATGGAGAAGTACTGGCTGCTAGGGAAACAGGAGCAGGATAATCTAGGTGAACTTGGGCCCAGGCTGAATCCTGAAGGGAAAGGGCCATCCAGGTGAAGAGTGGAGTGACAAGGAGCAAGTATTGTCCAGGGAGCAGAAGGGGTCCAGGGAAATGTGCTGGGCATAGGAATTCTCATGCCCAAAGATCTAGACAAAAAAGAGTATGGTGGTGAAGGTTAATGAGGTAATGAGATATGCACCACATTGTGCCTGGCACCAGAACATGCTCGGCAATGCCTCTTGCCCTTTTCTTTTAACAACATACCTATACATTTTGTTTCTCATCTCCAAGACCAAAAATGTCAGCATAAAATGGAAAAATGTACTTTAGTAATATGACTGTAAAATTACGGAAATCCACGTCCTTTTTTATGATGTTCTCAACAAGGTATATTTATTCATTGGAAAGACACGCATTTTATTTTTCAGATACATGAAAGAAAATTATTGTAACAATATTTCTGTGTGTGTGTGTGTGTGTGTTTTGTTTGTTTTTGCATGAAACAACTACTCTTCCTTGTTCATGAAAGGAAGAGTAGTTACTACCATCTGGCTTCAGATTTTCATTGAACACAAATGTTATCGTTGGTTCTGTAGCCTCTCATTATCTCCACACATTTTTCAATCTTTGATCGCAGGCTTTTCACACCAGAATTCTCCACTCAACTCAAGACTATATTGCAGAAGCTTTATGAAGCATATAGGAAACTGACTAGTACCCATTAGGGTGCACTGCTCATAAAAATAAGAATGAGAACAATGACCTCCAATGCATGTGTGCTTTTATTTTTTGTGGGCTTTTTGTAATGTGCACACCAACAGAAAGCATATCCTGCCTTTATTTAAAGCACGTTGGCCTTTGTTGCACAAATTAATACTACCATCTCAACTGATTTATTGTCTAGTTGTCTAGTAATGAACAGAGGCACGACTAGTAAAAAAAAATCATGAAATATTTTGATAAGCAGTTAGTACTTTTTCCAGATGTGTGCATAAGCACTCTGAGTATAACTTTTCCTTTCTTTCTTTTATTTTTTTAAGTAAAATATTTCGCTATTAATAACTTGCATTTTTCTAGTGCTTTGCTAATTATAATGTACATCCTCATTTTTTTTTCTTCACAGAATACATAAGGAAGGTTTTTAAAATTATTATTATCATTCTCATTTTACAGTGACATAAATTTGTTCAAGATTGTGTAGGTTCTAGGCTGGGTATGATGGCTCACACCTGTAGTACCTGCACTTGGGAGGCCAAGCTGGATGGATCACATGAGGTCAGGAGTTCAAGACCAGCCTGGCCAACATGGTGAAACCCCGTCTCTACTAAAATACAAAAATTAGGCTGGTATGGTAGTACGCACCTGTAATCCCAGCTATTCGGGAGGCTGAGGCAGGAGAATTGCTTGAACCCAGAAGACAGAGGTTGCAGTGAGCAGAGATTGTGCCACTGCACTCCAGTCTGGGTGACATAGCAAGATTTCATCACACACACACACACACACACACGCACACACAAATTGTGTAGACTCCAAGTGACAAAGTCAATTATCACTCCAAAGAATTCTGGGCGGCAGATAATCTCTTCCAGATCTCTTCCAGCTCGGAATTTTGGTGGCATAAAAGTTCCACGAGGACAGAGACCTTGCCTATTTATTTCAGCATTGTATTCCCATTGTTCAGTATAACCTCTGGAAAGTCTAAAGAACTCAATCAACAGTCATTTGGATTCATTCAAAGTCTGTAACCTATGTTTTCTTGTAACCTCAAGAGTTGATGCTGAAGAAATTATATGTTAAAGAATGCTAAGCAGCTGGTATCCAAGAAGGTAACAAACTAAATCCTATATAAGACCCCCTAATATATGGCATGTATTTGTGCCAGAGCAGCAAAAAATAGCACCCATAAGAGTGTAGTGATTCAGACAAGCATCACCACTGCTGGTGACTGGAGGTAGGGTGAAGAGGCTGGTGGAATAGCCCCCGATTCCATTCTTGCTTTTTCCTTTCCCTAAAGATATCTCTACAGGATGCTGGAGCTCCAGGGGTCTCCTATAATTTGGTCTGAACAATTCACTGGGTTTTTCCAATCTGTTAATACTTCCTTCTTAAAGCTTTAGCTTCTCAAATTGGTAAGCATTTAATTTCAGTTGCAAAATTAGCTGCTTACTAGTATGACATGTTAAACTAACAATTTTCCCATAAATAGCCTGCAATAATTTACACAGGATTTTCCCAAGACAATCATTTTATAGATAAGGAAGGAAGATCGGGGAAGTTAAGTGTTTTTCCCTGGATCATACAGCTAATAATTTGCTGTACCAAATTTAGATCTTTTAACTCAAGATCTCCAAGTCATTCCAGTATGACACTTGCAATGTGACATCGAAACTGCCTAACAAACAATCCATGGAAATAATGGACTATAAGAAAAGCAGGAAAGCCTATTTGCTCCTGCTCAAAACCTTTTCTTTTTTTTGAGACAGAGTGAGACCCTGCCGCCCAGGCTGGGGTGCAATGGTGCAATCTCAGCTCTCCAACCTCCACTTCCCAGGTTCAAGTGCTTCTCCTGCCTCAGCCTCCCTCCCGAGTAGCTGGGATTACAGGTGTGCACCATCATGCCTGGTTGATTTTTGTATTTTTAGTAGAGATGGGGTTTCACAGTGTTGGTCAGGCTGGTCTTGAACTCCTGACCTTGTGATCTGCCTGCCTCTCAAAGTGTTGGGATCATAGTCATGAGCCACCATGCTTGGCCAAAACCCTTCCTTCATTCGCTATGAGTTCTGTAAGCACAGCCCACTCTTCCCCGCTCCCCATTCCCAAATCTGTCCTGATTAGGCCTGCAGTGCCTAATGGTGCTTGTAGCAATGTCTGTGAATGTTTAGAGTGGAGTTGGAGGACCTCGTTTCTGAGCACCTTTCCCTGTAGTCACTTTCACAAGAATGTGGTCCAGATGTGCTCTCTCAATATATTAAAAATTAAGCTTATTGTATTCTCCCCAACTTTCTCTCTGTCTGTAGTCCTTAGCTTCATCCATAATACGCGCACACACCTAGATGCCTCAGTGAGCAACCCAGAGGCCATCCTACGCTTCTCTCTTCCACTTTCCTTTTCTCCATCATCCAATCTGTACAACTGGTTGAGTCTTCCTCTGGAGCGCTTCCTCAGTATATGTCTATGTCCTGACCCTAATGCCACTTTCCAGTCCCCACTGGATCTCATTTGGGTTCCTGCAACATAGTCGCCTAACTGGTCTCCCTGTCTTTCATTTCCCACCGGTCTCTAAAATGAGGAATGTAAGGTGAGACTCTGCTCCATACATAGTGAAGGGGGCAAGGCTGGGATCCATGTAAAATACCATATAACTTTTTTCAAGAACAAACAACAGGCAACGCCAGTATGCATGCTTGTTTATGTCCTCGTTTACCAACTTCCTCCCCACTGTGTTCTCATCACCTTTCCTTCAAAGAAACCACACTGTTGAACAACAGTTGGGCATTCTAAAGCAGGACTCTATGCTTGGTCACCAAAAAATGGCATCCTGGCCTAGACCAGAGGAAGATGATAGACAGCAACACCTAACAGGAAATTGACATGACCTCAAAACACACATTATGCTTGCATGCTAGGCAGAAGCTGGAACTCCCGAGGGTGTTTCTAAGCAGAGGTACCCAGAGAGTTTGTCTGCAGCCTTCTTAGGTACACACATTCTGCTTTGAATCTTTGTTACTCTTGCTTTGTCCACAGTCCCCTGCTCTCTGGGGAGCTATTCCACAGCAGAGACCAAGTGATGAGAAAGGACCACCAGACTTTCGACCCAGAGGCCCCTGGCAATCATGGCTAATTCTCTTCATCTCTTGATCAGTTTTCTTACCTGTTAAGTGGCCCTCATCAAACTCCCCTCATGGGTCACACTGAGAACCAAGAATCACATAACATATTGAGGTCGATATTTGAGAGGATAGGGACATTGGTTTTGGAGACAGACGAACTGGAGTTTATGTCCAAGGTATAACATTCACTATGTGATGTAGGTCAGTCAGTGAGCCTCTCTGAAACTCTGCGTCTTCCTCTGTTAAATGTGATTGAGAATATGTTTCTCATGCAGGGCTGTTATCAGGGTCAGGTGAGACGGTGCCTATGAATCATAAGGTACAAGACATATCTAATGTTATAATATTATTCTAGTTGTTATGGAGTGCTTTCTGGAAGGCAGGTATTATACTATCGCAGAGTTTTCTTCACAGCCTAGCTCAGCATCTTGCTTGTTAGGGGTGCTCACTGGGTATTTGTTATCTGGGATTTATCACCCTGAGCCTCTTGACCCTGCCTGCTTGAGGAAAGCATTCCCCAGGGGCCTATGTGTTGCAGGATTGGAAATTCCCGGTGAAAGGGATCCTGGCTTGTCTGGAGATGGCCTCTTGCTGTGGGTGGTCAAAACACCAAACAGTGGTGCAAGAACTACAAGATAAGACAGATCCTTCCAGGTGGGGAGCACTTACAGAATGTCTAGCAGCATTTTGGTTGGATTATCTGTTTACATTTGAGGGTACTCACATGTGTGTTTCTGCTGTGTGTGCATGTGTGTGTGCATGTGAAGAGCAGAGAGCATTGGTCTCTTTGATCCATTCACCTTTTGCAGCCAAGTCAGCCATGCCTTCCATGGAGCTGGGGAAGAGTAGAAAGAGTGCTGTACTGGCATCAAAAAGCTTGTGCTTCATTCTGGCTCTGCTGAGCCTCTTCTAGGCAGGGCTAAGTCACCTACTTTGTTTCCCTAAGTCTAACCTGCCTGTTCTATAGAATCCAAATTGCCTCACAGATGTCTGCACAGATTATAGCACATGTTAAGGAGCAGAAAGTTCTCTGGGAAATGAGAGAGTACTCTTCTTGCTACAGGAACACTGAGGCACAAGGAAGACCATTGTCTCCCAAAGCCAGGATCCATTTCTACTTGTAGCACCCCTGGCAGCACCTGCTGTTGGAAAGATTTTCTTCCATAATTCTGAGAACTGCACTCTACCATGCCAAACAGGGACTCACTGAATACTAAAAACTCTCAATTGTTTATGGATCAAAAGTAAATGAATAGGACCCTGTAACTTAGGAAAGTATAAGAAAACTGGGATTTAAATTTGCTGGGACTGTAAAAACAAAAATGCTAAGGAGTCAAGCTTTACCTAGTAATGAAAATAAACCAGAAGGAAGAGCACCATGCCAGAGCTTAGAACACTTCTGTTCTTTCCTGCTCTTCCCAATTGATCCCTGAGGACCAGGCCATATCTTGCTCATAATTGCATATTACTGTGCCTGGCACATACTAGAACACTATTTAGAATTATGTACTTGTTAGCACATTGGCATGATAATATGTTTACAATCTATCATAGTGAGTTATAAAAGCAGTATGGGCAGTGTGTATACATTTCTGTAAAGAAAACACTGGAAAGATATTAATATTGTTCAATAAATAGCATTATCTCTGTGTGATATATTTGCAAGTTATTTTAATTTTCTTGTTTTTAATTCTAATCTGTGATTTTCTATTTGCAACATATGTTAGTTATATATTCAAAGTTTCAAATGTACATATAAGTATGTAACTAAGCAATTGATCCTTGAACAATATGGGGATTGGAGTGCTGATATCCTTCAGTCAAAATCCACGTATAACTTTTGACTCCCCCAAAATTTAACTACTAGAAGCCTACAGTTGACAGAAAAGTCTTGGTTGACAGAAAGTCTTACTGATAACATATACAGACAATTAACACACATTTGTATGTTGCATGTATTACGTACCATATTCTTACAATAAAATAAGCTAGATGCAAGAAAATGTTAGTAAGAAAATCATAAGAAAAAGAAAATATGTTATTAATTGGAGATGGATCACCATAAAGGTCTTCATCCTGCTCATCCTCATGTGAGTAGGCTGAGAAGGAGGAGGAAGAGGAGGGATTGGCCTTGTGTCAGGAGTGGCAGAGTGGAAGAAGTAGAGCGAGAGGCAGGAGAAACAGGCACACTCGGTGTGACTCTTATTGAAAAAAATCTGCATGTAAGCGGACCCACACAGTTCAAACCTGTGTTGTGCAAGGATCAACTCTACTTCTTAATACCTCCTTTAGTTTTTGATTTCCTTTTAGACTTTCACAGTAAGTTATAAAAACAGAGATTTGGGAGTTTGAGAATATGCAAGATTATGTATATATATATACACATATATATATATACACAAGATATATAAATACAAGTTTGAGAAAATACAAGAAAATACAAAATATCCCTATAAAAATTAAAGTGTTTGTAAAAATTGTCATCAGAAGCAACAATGGAGGTTGTTTTTGCTCCCAATGACATACAAATCACACAAAATGTGAGACACTAGCATGTAGTAGGAACTCTGAAAGAGTTCATACTGTCTAGTTTATTAACTCCAATCACATTGAAAACAACTCAAATTCTCAAATATAGAGACCTGGCTCACCAAACTCAAGATATCTACATCCTGGATCACTAAATTGATTTAAAGATATTTTTGAGTTTTAAAATGTCAAGTGTACACATTATGCATTTTATAGAAATGTTCATATAAAATAATGCTGTGTCCTGTATATACCTACTTATAATTTTGTGAAAGCTCATGCTTATTAAGAAAGATAAAAATTTAAGCAATGTAAAATAGAACTATGTAAGTGACTTGTTTTGCAGTATCACTTAGTTTTATAATTTTTATTGAAAGCAAGTAGAAAATAATGAATGCCTACATATCAATAATTAAAATAATTTCCAAGAGTTTTCTTTTAAACTTCAGACAGTTGTAGCAAAAGGTGATAAAAAAATCTAACATTCATAGACTACATTATTGCTGAGAGTGTAAATAGATCCACGTTCTCTGTGCATGCCTTGGAAATATATATATGTCAAATTTTAAAAGTGTCATTCTCTTAGTTCCATCAATTCTGTATTAAGAATCTTATTCATGAAGTCGAACTATCTCTCATTGCTGACTGTCTGATTCTCTACCTAGAAAACCCTAAAGACTCTGCCAAAAGTTCAAAGAATTGATAAATGACTTCAGTAAGGTTTCAGGATACACAAGCAATGTACAAAAATCAGTAACATTTCTATACGCCAATAATATTCATGCTAAGAGCCAAATCAAGAATGCAATCCCATTTACAATACCCACAACACATGCACACAAACAAACAAAAACAAAAATCTAGAAATACGTCTAACCAAGGAGGTGGAAGAGCTCTGCAAAGAGAACTAAAAACACTGCTGGAGGAAACCATAGATGACACAAACAAATGGAAAAACGTTCCATGCTCATAGATTGAAAGAATCAATATCGTTAAAATGGCCATAATATCCAAAGCAACCTACAGATTCAATGCCATTCCTTTCAAGCTACTAATGTCATTTGTCATGGAACTAGGAAAAACTATTCTTAAATTCTTATAGAACCAAAAAAGAGCCCGAATAGCAAAAATGATCCTGAGCAAAAAGAACAAAGCCATAGGAATAACATTACCCAACTTCAAACTATACTACACAGGTGAAATATTTGGATCATTAAGAAAAAAAGAAGAAAAAGAAGAACAAATGGTAATATAAAGCTAGAATAACTAAAACAACATTGTACTGGAACAAAATAGACACATAGACCAATGGAACAACATAGAGAACCAAGAAATAAAGTCGCACACCTACAGCCATCTGCTCTTCAACAAAGTTGACAAAAATAAACAATGGGGAAATGATTTCCTATTCAATAAATAGAACAGTGATAACTTGCTAGTCATATGCAGGAGAATAAAACTGATCTTCCTTTGGGAAGCCGAGATGGGTGGATCATGAGGTCAAGAGATCGAGGCCATGGTGAAACCCTGTCTCTACTAAAAAATACAAAAATTAGCCAGGTGTGGTGGTGCACACCTATGGTCCCAGCTACTCAGGAGGCTGAGGCAGGAGAATTGCTTGAACCCAGGAGGCGGAGGTTGCAGTGAGCCAAGATTGAGCCACTTTACTCCAGCCTGGTGCCTGGTGACAGAGTGAGACTGTCTCAAAAAAAACCAAAAACAAAAAACTGAACCCCTAGCTTTCACCATAAACAAAAATTAACTCAAGATGAATTAAAGACTTACTGTAAGACATCAAACTATAGGAATCCTAGAAAAAAATCTAGAAAACACCATTCTGGACATTGCCTTTGGGAAAAAATTTATGACTAAGTATTCAAAAGCAATTGCAACAAAAATGAAAATGCACAACTGGGACCTAATTAAACTAAAAAACATCTGCACAGCAAAAGCGACTACCATCAGAGTAAACAGACAACCTACAGAATGGGAGAAAATATTAGCAAACCATGCATCCAACAAAGGTCTAATATCTAAAATCTATAAGGAACTTAAACAATTCAACAAGCAAAAAACAACCTCAGTAAAATGATGGACAAAAGCTATGAACAGACACTTCTCAAAAGAACACACGCAAATGGCCAACAAACATGAAAAAAAAAATGCTCAAGATCACTAATCATCACAGAAATGCAAATCAAAACCACAATGAGATACCATTTCACACCAGTCGGAATGGCTATTATTAAAGCCAAAAAACAACAGATGCTCTCAAGACTGTGGAGAAAAGAGAGTGCTTAAACACTGTTAGTGTTTATATAACTGAATGTAGTGGCTGAATGTAAATAGTTCAGTCAATGTGAAAAGCAGATTGGAGAATTCTCAAAGAACTTAAAACAGAACTATCATTTGACCCAGCAATTCCATTACTAGGTATATATCCAAAAGAAACAAAATTATTCTACCAAAAAGACACATGAAACTGTATGTTCTTCATGCACTATTCACAATAGCAAAGATTAAGAATCAACCTAGGTGCCCATCAATGGTGGATTGGATAAAGAAAATGTGATACATATATGACATGGAATACTACGCAGCCATAAAAAAAGAATGAAATCATGTCCTTTGCAGCAACATGGATGCAGCTAGAGGCCATTACCGTAAGTGAATTAACACAGGAACAGAAAATCAATTCCACATGTTTTCGTTTATAAGTGGTATCTAAACAGTGGATACTCATGGACATAAAGATAGCAATGGAAAACAGTGGTGACAGCTAGAAGGGGAGGGACAGGGGCAAGGGTTGAATTGTTGTGTACTATTGCTTAGTACCTGGGTGAAAGGAACAATCATACTCCAAACCTCAGCATCACACAGTGTATCCAGGTAACAAACCTGCACATTTACTCCAGAATCTAAAATAAAAGTTGAAACTATTTTTTAAAAAATCACTCAGGAATAACCAGAGACCCAAAGACATTTATTTAATTTTTATTTGTGATGGGAAATAAGAGAAGTTATCAGTGTCCAGTAGTAAGAAACACATTGAATTACTATAGTCACAGAGTGAAATAACTGGGCAGTCACTAAGGACATTTCATAGTGGAAAAGTATAATATTATGAAAAAAAGCTTCATTAAAACATACAAATGGCTGGGCGTAGTGGCTCACACCTATAATCCCAGCATTTTGGGAGGCCGAGGCAGGCAGATCACTTGAGGTCAGGATTTCAAAACCAGCCTGGCCAACACAGTAAAACCCCATCTCTACTAAAATACAAAAATTAGCTGGGCATGGTGGCGGGTGCCTGTAATCCCAGCTACTTGGGAGGCTGAGGCAGGAGAATCACTGGAACCTCGGAGGCGGAGGTTGCAGTGAGCTGAGATAGTGCCATTGCACTCCAGCCTGGGGGACAGAATGAGACTCCTTCTCCAAACAAAAACCAAAAAACATACAAATATTAGATTACCAAAAGAACATGCCATGTAATTACACTTTTTTTAAAACATGGAAATCAAAATATGGAAAAAGGTTTTTTTCTAGGTGGTAGAATTATGAGAAATTTATTTTTTTTTTAATTTCCAAATTTTCTATAACAAATATATGCTATTTTTCAGTTAATGAGCATTCAAAATAGGTAGTAGCCAAAAGTTCTGGGGTAGACTATTTTTTTGTTAAGTTGAAGACAGAAATTTCATCCCCCTTAACCAAATCCTTTTGACTCTACCTGCCAAACATATCTTCTCCTCACTAACACTGCCCATGCCCCCATAAGTTATAGAAAAATCCCCCAGCCTGATCCTGCTGCTTCCTGGATGGGAGGCCTTTCCTCTGGGCCTCCTTTCTAGTCTGCTAGTATCAGTCTGGAATTGGAGGATCTATCTTCACAGGCCCTCAGTTTCCTCATCTTGAAATGAAAGCTTGAACTTGATAAATTCAGAGGTCCAATCCAAGTCTGGTCATGAATAGAAGACATGAACCTATTTTTACATGCCTTTCTCATAGTTGGCTTTTATGGAACATCTACATACTACTGATAGTAGACGTTAATGATGCATTGAATGTACCATGGGTTTTCTCCTGTTGTGTAGTGCACTTTAAGTGGCACAAAGACTCTAGACCTTCCAGACCTGCCTCCCTTCTGTGTCCTAGAAGAGCAAGACAGGCATTTAATGTTGCTGTTGTAGCATTGATTTTTATTTCTAACCACTTCTTCTATATAATTTATTCTTTATATCTTTTATTCTTTTTTATTTGTGTGTGTGTGTGTGTGTGTGTGTGTGTTTTGATGTATTACACATAAGATGGAGGCCTTGGCCGGGCACAGTGACTCACGCCTGTAATCCCAGCGCTTTGGGAGGCTGAGGCGGGCGGATCACGAGGTCAACAGATCGAGACCATCCTGGCCAACACGGTGAAACCCTGTCTCTACTAAAAATACAAAAAAATTAGCCGGGCATGGTGGCACGTGCCTGTGGTCCCAGCTACTTGGGAGGCTGAGGAGGAAGAATTGCTTGAACCCAGGAGGCGGAGGTTGCGGTGAGCCGAGACTGCACCACTGTACTCCAGCCTGGCGACAGAGCAAGACTCCGTTTCAAAAAACAACCTGAAATTTCCCTGTACGTGGAGGGAAGTAAGGAAAGCCCGATTTCATGTTGAACAACATGATACTCTGATTTGAAATCCAAAGAGAATGTGAATTTCTATTCTAGTCTGATATTTAGAAGTTGATGGCCACATTAAAAGTTATGAGTCCCACCCCACACTTACTGTACACGAACTATTGTTTTGAAGTCATGTTTCATCATTCACATAAAAATGAGGTGTTGAACACTAATTGCATACCTGGCACCTGTGTGGGAACTCTTCCCTCCAGCCAGGCTCAGCCTTCCACTCAGGGAGACCCACAGGACAGAGCTCCACCCAGGGTGGGGCATCTGTTTGGGCCAGGGAGAAAAGCAGGCTCATCCAGTGGCATGAGGCAGTGTTAGTATTTTCAGCTCCCAGAGAGCATACTGATGGCTTTCAGGTGATACGTAACTGATTCGTAAGCGGGTCTCTCGCCCACTAACAAGCATTGACTGTGGAACGTTTGCAATCTCAACTTCCAGTCTGGAAAGCACGTCATTCAGGGTACAATAGGACGCTAGGCCCCAAAGCTTCCATTTCCATCAACTCTCTTCAACTTTGTAGAAAAGTCATTTTCTCTTCAAGTTTAGTAGATAGATCTTTCCTTCATAGATGAGACTTGATCTTTCAAGAGCTCACCTAGGGAGGGTGAGAGTGCTGGCTCTGGGTCCAGCCTGTCTGTTTCTGGATCCTGGATTCTTTCCTTCCTAGTTGTGAAAGCATGGGCAAGTCTTTTAGCTTTTCTGGTCCTCAGTTGAGTTTCCTTGTCTATAAAATGGGAAGAAAAATAACAACTCTGACCTTATTAGGTTGTTGTAAGGATTAAACAGTGCTCAGAATAGTGCCTGACACAAAGTGAGCATGCAGAACATGTCAGCTATCCCCATCAGTGGGAGAGACACTTGTCAATCATGAAAGTAGAGCACAGTGTGTTATATGCTTTAACAGAGGTGTGTGGCAGGGAAATGATTAATTCTGAGGGAACCACAGAAGACTCCTGATCAGTTAGGGTTCCATCGGATAAGCAGAACTACTTTGTGTAATATAGGACCAGAGACTTATTCTCAGACCTTACTGAGTACAATTTTAGGAACTACCTAATCAGTATATGTGAGGCTGTTGCTTCTGAGTTTGGTGCTGGACTTTAAGGGTAGACAGTGGAGAAAGAGAAATGGTAGTGGAGCACGGGAGAGCAATTATGGTCTGGACCTTTCAAGGCACACGAGGGCCCATTCCTGTCTCTCACTGCCTCCAGCTGAGAATGTTGGTGACCTGCAGAAAAATCTGGTGACCTTCCTCATGGAGCTATTCATGCTGGCTCAGGATTCAGAGGGCCTGCAGAGGAGAGGGAGGAACTGGAGGATCTGAGGGCCCAGTTGCTGCCCCACCCAAACCAGGTGAGCCAGCAGATCAGAGACGCATGTGTAAGACACCACAGTACGTGGTGCCTGCACCAACCTTCCAAATATTAAAATAGGAGCTTCACTTCTATATTTCAAATGCCATGCAAAATATTTCTTGTTGCCATTGTCAATATGGAACTCTGCAGGGAAGGGAAGTCTGAGAAATGTAGCTCCAGCTTATCTAAATTGACTCAGCATAAATTTGCCACATCTCCACAAAGGCAGTAATGGAATGGGTTCTAAAGGAGTAATCGTCTGCTATGAGGACAAATAAAAGAGAGAAGGTAGTGTGCAAAGCATGAAAACATCTGCTGTATTCAGGACATTCACAGTGGCTACAGCATAGATATGTTGCTACTAGGCCATGGAATTAGCCCCACATGACCATAAGCCATGGTGGTTTGAGGAGGCACAGATCTATGTATTGAATCACTCGTTTTCATTAACGAAAACTGGCTTCTTTTTCTTCTAGGCTATTGTTTTTGCCACTACCAAGGCAATTAAACAATAGCAGTTGAAGGACATTGAGCCTGGAGCCAGGAGACCTAGGTTTTAGTCCCAGGCTTGCCCCATGCTCTGTTTGTGACCTTAGACAATCTTTTCACTCTCTGAACTTCAGTAACCTCATCTCTAAAAGGAGAGATTTGAACTGAAGTGATAGCTAAATCTCTAGTGTCACTTCCAACTTTAACATTATCTAGTTCTTGGCAATTAGAGGATAACAAAAGGCAATTTTCATTCTGGTGGAAGCCAGAACAGAAAATGCAGGACTTTTTACCACATCACTTCACTTTTATTTCTAGACCTTGGAAAATGGTAACATGGAGCTGCCCATGGTCTTTCCTGGAGTCTAGGCCTAGCCTAGATGAAGTGTCCAAGGTCAGTTCAAGGAGAAATCTTCTGTGTCTTGGAAGCATTAGTCTTTCACTGTGCTGGAATCATCCAAGGCTGTCCAGAAATACTGGATGAATGAACATATGGGATCTGGTCCTGGGTTGCCCTACAGGCTTAAGAATTGTTTGTGTGGATTTTTTTGAGAGGACCCTATACACACTTCCCCTCTTAGGGGAGACTCTGAATCAGAAACAGGTTCTTCAAGTCCACTCTAATAATGCTCTATATTTCTAGGAGGATGACAGGATTGAATAAGTAGTCAAGACAACAACCTAGTGCATAGTGAAATTATACAAATTCCAAACGAGAAATGGCCACCTGACCTTAAATCCCCTGGACATACTAGTAAATATTTCTGAATGGAATAATTCTAGACATAGGTATCTATCCCTCCCAAATCATTGGGGGAAAGTCAGACTAATGCCTCAAATTCCTTGGCCTGTTTTCAAAGCTGTTCAAATGTTGCAGCCCAGGGAAGCGTGGTGTTGTTTGTCACATCTAATAAAATGTCCATGTATTTAACTTTCTTTCCTTACGGAGAAACAATTTTGCTAACAAACAAGACAGTATTATTTTATGTATGCAACCTGGAATTGTGGGGAACATCAGCTTTGGAGTCAGGAAAGCTGATTTCAGCTCTGGGCTTTACTGCTTAACAGTTGTGTAGGTACAGGATGAATTATTTCATCACTGAATCTCAGTTTCTTCTGTACAAGGGGCATGATAACATTGTTTATATATCTTAAAAGAGATGGTACATATAAACTGCATGGTATGTGGTGAGTTTTCAATAAATACCATGTATTTATCTTATTATTTTTCAAACAGTTAAAAATGATAAAGATACCATATTTCTGAGTTCTCTAGTTGTCTGTTATTAGTTTGTTGTGTATATATTGCCCTTGCAAGCACACAAGTGACTGCAATCACCAAGAGCTTGAAAAAAATTTAAGAAAAAAAAAAGTATTGTTACTACCATAATTATTTACATACAAATTGTTAAGAGACACTTCCAGTTTTGGAGGCAAAACCCATTTATCCTTTACAGTTTAAGATTTCTGAGGGTGTATCATTGTGGCAGTCAATTTCTGGCTTTGCATAATCATGGTTTACACATGGCATAGTTTGAACCTTGTATTCTAGATTCATAGGCCACAGCAGAGCTGAAAGGTTCTTAGAGGCCATCCTGAAAAGCCCTTCTGTGAGTGAAGAAACTGAGACTCAGAGACAGAAGTGGCTTGCCCAAGATCTCCCACATAGTTAGAGACAATGTGAGGACTGGAATTTATATCTTCTGATTCCTCATCCAGTGACAGCTTGTTGCCTCAGAGCCTTTGCTGACTCATGTAATCTTGGAAAATTCCCCTGACTTCTGTTTACTGGTCTTTCCATGAAACAAAAGATGGCAAGGATAACTCATGATCCACACCTCATGTAGATGTCTGTGGATTCATTAGGACTAGGCTGCAATACACATTCGGTTCTGTAGAACTGGGCACAATCCATTAATAATTCATAAAAGACACCTGAATGTTATAAAGGGAAGTGGTCTGCCATTGTCAGATGGAAGGAACCTCCTTTCACATGGTGGGATGATTCAATGTTTTTCAGTCCATTGTGTGCCCAGTGACCCTGCCTGAAGTCACTTAACCTCTCTCAGACCCACTATACTCAACTGTAAACCGAAGATTATGGCGCAGAGCATCATTAACTTTTCCTCTAGCCCTAATATTCTCTCACTATCAGTTACTTCAAATTAGGACTCCATCATGGACCACCTGCACTTCCCAGTGATAAGAGACCCCATAGCAGCTAAGAGTCACCAGTGAGAAAATCAAAGAAGCTAATGACAATGAAACTGAAAGGAGGAAAGGACTATGGATTTCTCTTTAAGCATTGCCTATCTGGTCTAGAAATATTACCATGTAAAGATACACTAAGATCTCTTAATGTTGAGTAAGCTTTCCAGTCAATGTTTTGGAAGCATTCCAGGTTTCTTGTCTCTCTTCTGTCCTGGGGTGAGCATCTTTCTATGGACTCAATCTATGGACATGTATTGACAAGCTGTAATGAAAAGCCAGGATACGTGGATCCAGGCCAGGATTTATGGCCAGTTTTTTTTTTTTTTGGTCTTTATTTAATCTCACTTTTTCTGGGTATGGAAGCATGGAAGAGAGCAATAATCCCTGGTCGGGGAGTTGCAGAGGCCTGTTGCTGGCTAGCTATTTTAGCCTCAGCCTTACTGGTTCCACTGAGCCTTCGTGTTTCCTTCTCTGTAAGACAAAGGTGTTGGTTAGATGCTTTTTACAGTTCATTTACATGCTAGTATTCCACTCTTTGGCTCTCCTGGGTTTTCAGAGCAGAGTCTCTGATGGAAGCATCCTTGACCAAGCTCACAGCCCAGAGATCCTCATTCCTTTTCCCTCAGGGGCTCCGGCACTGAAATTGTGTCGAATCCATTTGCAACTGGAATCTGTTCATTGGACTAAGTATATGTGTTCCAATAATTTTCTAACAGCTTGTAATAAATAAAGCCAAAGGCATTCCTCAAGGAACTGCAATTAAAGATGCATCTGTGATAGGGGGTAGAGGTAGAAGAGGATCTGGAGGAGGGAGACGAGGCTTTCTCTTAAAATCCTGCTAAGCACAAGCAACTACAACTCTGGTACCCTGAAACTGCTGAGCTGACAATGCTTTAATGCCATCACCTCTCACTAGTCTCAGTTTAATATGTTCCCTGAAGGAATCCTTCATCTGTGGAGACAGACATAAGCTGACACATTCACAGAGAGTTCTTTTTAAAATGAGCCTAATGAGTTGACTGTCACTTCAGAAGGGTTGGAAATTACTCTGTGGATGAAAGAGTTAAATTTCACCAGCTTGAGCTGTGCAGTGGGCAAGCCCCAGCTGAACATTTGAGGAGTGAACACGCAGAGATAGGGAAAGTTCTTCAGGTTCAAAGGCTTGTTTTGGAAAAGAATCCAAAAAGTTCAGATGCTTTTGCTGAAGCTTATCTGTTTTATTCAAGCTGGGAGTGGGAGACTCCAGAGGCATTTGTGGCGCTAACCAAACGTAAGATGTGTTCTTGCTGCCTTCGCCTTTCAGCTTATGTGTGTTTTGAAAGGAAATCTAATTCACTTGTTTCAGATCCTTGGTATTGGAATGCATGAAGGTGCTGGCTGGTCATCGGGGAGCTCAATGGCCAGGTGGTGGGTAAGCGATATGGAAATCATCTGGGCAGAAATGTACCAAAGAATGGAGAAGATCAGTCATTTCCCCAAGTACAGGCAGAGAACGAGGCAGGAAAATGCGGGTCTTCAGGAAAGAGTAGCAAAGTGACAGGACAGCACATAGTCTGTGATCCTGTGTACAGCTTGGAAGATGTGCATAAAAACCAGATTTGGAATTAGGACACACAAGCTGGAATTACTTGAGCAGCCATAGTCAGTTTCCTCACCTGTGAAATGGATATTTTGATCAAGAATCCCTACTTTATGTGGTTGAGAAGACTAAATGAAATAATGTTGATGAACATTCTTGGTTCTGTGCTTGGTGCAAAAAAAGACACTGAATAAATATTTGTTTTTTAATGTTTAATTTAAGTAAGACTTAATGCAAATCCTGGTTCCTTTGTGTGTTCCCCAAACTGGTTTACCCTGTCTCCGACCCACAAATTCTCATTGTCACTCTGAGAGCAGCAAGGAGTACATTATCACTGGAAAACAATATAAATTGGCTCACATATTTTTTTCCACGCTAAACAGCATGATTTCAAAATGCTGGAAAAAGCCAGAGCCAAAGTAAATTCCCCCAACCTTTCTCTCTCTCTCTGTCTCTCTCTCTCTCTCTCTCTCTCTCTCACACACACACACACACACGAACTTTTAAACCTTGCAAATCAGACAAGTGAAAAAAAAACAGGAAAGAAAGAAAAAGTTCAGCGTCCCGTTGCTTCACATCGTATATAGATCGAGTTCACTTCACAAACACAAGGTGCACTGTCAGAAGTGCCTTCGGCAAAGTTTGTACTTTGCTTGAATTCTAACTTTTGTTTACCAAGGTAATAAACCAGTCCTCTGCTGCACCAGGTGTAAAGCTATTATGAAAAGGCATATTTGTATTTCACCCCACCTCAGAGGTACGGTATGTGGGACATCCTGCACTGTAAGAGCAGCCTGGGTTTATTTACAGAGAGAGGCACCCAAGCACAGAGAGGAGTGTCTACAGAGTGGAAAAGGCTGAGCCCCTGTGAAGAACTGTTCATCTCGTCTTCCTCTTTCCCTTCAGCCACCTGCCCCTTTACACAACAGCGCCTGCCCTCTTTGCAGTGGCAGATCATCCAGCCTGCCAGCTACCCTCCAGGGGCCTTTGCAATCTCTGCGCAGGCGAGTTACATCTTCCTGAGTCCTTTGTCCTGAATTTTTCTACCAACCTGTTACTGATAAGCCTCATACAGCTAGATTAGAGTGGGTAAATGCAGCAGCTGAGGAAACTGTCCCTACCCTGTGCCTGAAAATCTCCACAGGCTTTTCTTCCCCTTTCTTACAGGAACTGGTCATACCCTGATGGATTATCTGAGGCCTGAGATGGGTGGGAGGAAACTTTCACCCAAATCTCTGCCTGAGCGAAATGGCCTGGAACTCACTCTAAATCATCTACTGAAATCCTGGCACAGAAAGAATGTATGGAAAAGGGCAGAATTCGAATGCCAGGGCCATTAGCCTGGGCAAGTAGGAGAGCTGCGAAGGGGGTCCCCGCGCCGTTGTGGATTCCAGGTGAGCCTGACAGACCACCCAGAAACTTGCATAAGGGACACAGCAGCAGCGGCGGCATCCCAGCTCTACACATCGGCTGCATGACACAGGCAATTTTCTCAGTCCTCAGCTGGAGCCTAGAGCCTCCCATTTGTCTTCTGGGAGGTAATGCCAATTTCTTCAGAACTTTGGGTTCTCATAGTTCTTACTAGGTAAAGAAGTTTCAGCCAGGGACTAGCCCATCTTAGACACTCAATAAGTATTCTGAAATAATGAATTAGGCCAGGTGTGGTGGCTCACACCTGTAATCCTAGCACTTTGGGAGGCTGAGGTGGGCGGACCACTTGAGGTTAGGAGTTCAAGACCAGCCTGGCCAACATGGTGGTGAAACCCTGTCTCTACTAAAAATACAAAAATTAGCTGGGCATGGTGGCAGGCACCTGTGATCCCAGCTACTCAGTGGGCTGAGGCAGGAGAATCACTTGAATCTGGTAGGCAGAGGTTGCAGTGAGCTGAGATCGTGCCACTGCACTCCAGCCTGGGTGACGGAGACTCCGTCTCAAGAAAACAGAACAATGAATTAATTCTAGCTTTATCACTTAAAACTGTAAAAGTTTGAGCAAGATACCTCTGTGAGCTCATATTTATTATGTGTAAAATGGGAATTATAAAAGTAATTACCTTTCAGAGTTGTTACTAGTAAAAACCAGGCAAAGGGTCCTTGGTAAGCTTGCAAGAGCGACACCAACATTGGTGGCTGCATTCATGTGGAACACTTCCTCATACTCGTCCATCTTGACCATGCTTTGCCAGGCATTGCCTCCCTTATATCGCCTAGAAACTCAATGCGACACACATCCATTGAAAAATTGCTGAGGTTTAGGTACAGTGGAAAGCAC
This sequence comes from Cheracebus regulus, assembly GCA_963574635.1. Lineage (NCBI taxonomy): Eukaryota > Metazoa > Chordata > Mammalia > Primates > Pitheciidae > Cheracebus > Cheracebus regulus. The sequence goes on from CAUYQU010072311.1 coordinate 24,397, forward strand.
AGAGTATAGAGATTGGTAAAACATCTTTGTCCTCAGGGAGCTTACTAAATGAAGAGCGAGTGTTGGGAGAAGCCATTTCATCACTGAACACGTCATTATTAAGTGTGCAATAGTCAGTCATTCAGTCACTATTCATTGCGGAATAAAGCCAGGTACTGCTCTTGGCATTGGGAATTGTTTTACTTAGGATAGCCTCATGTAATGAGTCAATTCAGAACTTATTTCTTACTCACGTAACAGTCCTGGATGAGAATGTAGGTTGCTGGGGCAACTCTCCTTCACTTAGTCATTCAAGAGGCCAGGTCTTTTTCATCGTGAGCCTCTACCATTCCCTGGGGCCTTGTCATCATCTAGTCGGAGTGGGGATCACGCTGGAGTGTGCATGGGAGGTTTTCACAGCCAGGCCTGGAAGTGGCACATATATTTCTACACATGTTCCATTAGCTGGAACTCAGTCACACCTAACTACAAAGGAATCTGAAATGAGCCCTGCTCTATTTTCAAGAAAAAGACAAATTTTTGGTGAACATCTAACTGACTGATACAAGGATATAGCAAATAACAAGATTGTGCTCCTATCCTCAAAGTGCTTACAGGTTTGGGAAGGTTATGCTAAATAAATAAATAAATAAATAAATAAATAAGGAAATGTGGTTGTCATTTAGGTAAAGGGGCCTTTCTTAGATGGAGAAAGTGGTCATCTGACTAAATAGCAGTCAAGCTGACACCCAAATGATGAATAGTCATCAGTTAAGAGAGACAGAAGAGGAGAGGAGTCCAGCAGAAGCTACAACTGCAGGGCCCTGAGATGGGACTTGCCTGGCACGTTGAGAGCCAAGCAAAGGCCAGCGTGGTGTGTGAATGAGGGCAGAACACACAGAATCAGAGTGGGAAGCTAAGGAAGGGCCACATGATGGAGGACCTTAGAAACCATGGTAAAAACTTGGATTTTACACAATAAATTATATTTCAAGATTCATGGTGACCAATGCAGAAAAGGAGTATACACCAGTCTGGCAGGAGGGGGAACCACGCTGAAGTGTGCATGGGAGGTTTTCACAGCCAGGCCTGGAAGTGATACTTGTATTTCCACTCATGTTCCTTTAGCTGGAACTCAGTCACACCTAACTCAAAAGGAATGAATGAATCTATCCTCAGATACGTTAATCCATTCATTGCTCTTTCCTGGCTCTGCTTGCAACCACGGAGGGATGACCCTTGTGTATCCCAACTACCCGCATCAGCTGGCTTCCCGCTGGGCATAGCTGGTGGGAGACATCATCAGGGGACAGGAGGGCAGGAGGCAGGAAGGAGCTGGGTTTATTTATCTTCCTTTCTACCTCTGCCAGGGCCTCTGGCTGCTTCTCTCCCCACCCCTAGTTCTAGCTCCTATTGGACAGGCTCACCATGGTCCAGCTTCTACCAGGTGACCCTGGCTTCTGGATTCCAGTAACGTGACCTCCTTTCTCTATCTCTCTGGCTTAGTCTAGCAGCACCAGCATAATAACGTCTGCTATTGCTGATGTCTGGGTTAGCTTCTCAGCTTCTTCCACCACCTGTGTAGCCAATGACCTACATTAAACTCCCTCTGCTTAGACACTTTGCGTAGCTTCGGTTTCCCTCGTGGGACCCTGATGATGGATAGAAAGTATGGAGCTCTTGCTGTGAGAATGCCCTCTCAGCACCAGGTATCAGGCCTGGCACACAGGAGGTCTACAGTGAATGCACTGCCGCAGTAACAACACAGATTGATTCTCTTGCAGTTCTGGAGGTCAGAAATCTAAAATGGGTTTCATTGAGCTAAAATCAAGAAATCTGTAGGAAAGAATCTGCTTTCTTGCCTTTTCCAGATTGTAAAGGCTGCCTGTACTCCTTGGCTTCTGGCCCCTTCCTCCATCTTCCAAACCAGCAATGGCAGGTTGAGTCTTTCTCAAGGTGCCACCACCCTGGTTCTGACTCTTCTGCTTCCCTCCTTCCCACTTATGGGTCTTTGTGATTACATTGGGGGCACATGAATAGCTCTAGATAATTTTTCCATTTTACAGTCAGCTGCAGCAAGCTTAATTTCATCTGCAGCCTTCATTCTCCCTTGCCATGCAATGTAACATATTCACAGTTTTGGGGCATTAGGATGTGGACAGGACATGGATATTTTTGTAGGGCCATTTTTCTGCCTGTAGAGTGGTGACTGAGTAAATAAGTCCAAATGGCAGAGGGGAGGCTATGAGAGTTTGCTAAGGAGACAACAGCAGATTGCCTTATACCGCACATCGTAAGAACTCAATTCCTGTGAGTTGAAATGAACACAGAGGCATAGAGGTACTTTGAAGAGGGCATGTGGGTCGCCTGGCTTAGAGGTTCTTTCTAGGATGCTTGAAGCACAGCTTGCAGTAGCACACCCCTGAGAGTGTACTCTTGTCTGCTTCGCCTGGAAGGCAATGCTGGGACACAGCTCCTGTTAGTCTCTCACCCAGGATGGCACGTAGGTTTCTTGTTTTCCCAAAGAAAGGTTCCCTTCGGAGAGGGGAGTGGGTGAAGGCAAACTGTTGGCTGCAGCACGTGAGGCCCAGCAGTTCCAATTCAGGGACAACTGGAGTTGATGCAGGCATTCCATCCAAATGTAATCAAACGCCTCCTGTTGCCAGACGATGTGCTATTCAGTGGGGGGCTGGTGAGGGTTGTTGTGAATCCGAGATGCCTTCTGTAACTTTATCAGATGGGTACTGGGAGGAGAGGAAGGAGAACAGACAGGGAAATTCACTTCACTGGTAAATAAACGTCCAAACTAGCAGATTCCTGAAAAACTCTTGAAACTGCCTGCTGGGGAGAAGATCCACAATGAGACCGTGGGTGGTGAACACTCAGGTGGGAGGATCTGTGGCAGTGTAAGCCCGTGGGGCAGCACACACACGCGGCATGAGATCTCGAGGAAAATCCTAGATCCCACTTCTCCTCTTCTTCATGTGTTGGGGGTGGGTTGGGGGTGAGTTTGAAGAGGGCAGAGTTTCAGTAAGTATACAATGGCTTTCTCTATTTTAAGCAAGATTTTATGGAAATGACTTTCTTTAAACTGCTTCATTTGAACTGGAATTCCCCCACCCACCCCTCCCACGCTTCCTGCCCACCCCCGACACCCTAGAGCAGAACAAGATAAGGAAGTCCTTGCCAGGTCTAATCTTGGAAGAAGGTGAGCCCTGCCTTTAGGAGCCTAGGACGGGGGTTAATGTCTTAGTCGCTACACTGCCGATGCTTGCAGACTCTGATTTCTATGTTTCTGAGCTTTTCGAATCACTGTCGGATAGTGAGGACATCTTTGGGAAATCTTTGGGATGGAGCCCTGTTAAGGGAGTGTATCTCAGTGGAGTACCTCCAACTCCTGTTGTCAATTTGAGAACATTCTTTAGAAAGAGTTGTACTATATAATTTTGCTTACATAACTGGACTGAGGTAGTATAACTGTATCTTTTATCAGCACAGATACATTGAATTAGGGATGTATTTCCTTCTCATAGCAATTTTTGGTTCCTGAGAACCTTATAGGATTAAGGACTATTAACTCACGCCAAGATGCGCAATCGTAGGCACAGGACGCCCCTGGAAGGATTTATGAGACGTTTAAGAGAACGTCTGGTTGTGGGGGTAGGGGCGAGAGAGAAACTGGCTTTTTTTGCCTACCCTTTTGTGCCTTTTGAATTTCGTACCTTATGTGTATCTATATAAAAATAAACAAAATATATTTTGTAACATACAGAATCGTTATGATTTCAGCTACATAAAATCAGACATATACAAGGAAATGACATTTAAATAGCACTCAACTCATGTCATGAGATTGTTTCTCTTATCTGTCCTTTTAGATATTTTTTACATCTTCCTCAATGAATAATAATAATAAATAGAGCTTTTCCAATGATTTTATAAACTGCCTTTTTAATTTTATTTTACTTTAAGTTCTGGGATACATGTGCAGAACATGCAGGTTTGTGACATAGGTATACACGTGCCATGATGGTTTGCTGCACCCATCAACCCGTCATCTACAATAGGTATTTGTCCTAATGCTATCCCTCCCCTGGTCCCCCACCTCCCGACAGGTCCCAGTGTGTGATGTTCCCTTCCCTGTGTCCATGCGTTCTCAGTGTTCAACTCCCACTTATGAGTGAGAACATGTGGTATTTGGTTTTCTGTTCCTGTGTTAATAAACTGCATTGTTTTAAACAATCGGGAAGAACAGTGTTTTCATATGCCACTGTTACATTAATCTATAGATCAGGGCTCGAGCTGATACGGCAGTCCCCACCCATATGTCTTTTTCCTTTTCCAGTTTCTTTTCAGTTTGCCAGTGAGTGGGCTGTTTCTAGGTCTAATTTGTGGATCTCTTGTTCACTCAGTCATAGCGAAACATCGTGAGTACATCACCCTTCGTGATACTTAGGTTTCAGCGGCTAGGTTTCAGTTCTGATAATCTCCTTGTTATCATAATCATATCTGCCGTCATCCATCACCATCACCTACTGTCAGCAAGCTCTTCTCAGTTCAGTGCCATATGCATTTTTTAAGCACCTGCAAACCTTGGGCCCCTCATTGAGCCATGTGCTATGGGGCATGCAGAGGTGAATCCAAACTGTTCCACCCACCAAGATGCTCAGTCTAGGATAGGGGACAGCATATATTGAGTTAGCTTTGACTGGAGCCAGAGAGAGGTGAGCACTTTCAAAGATATCATGATATATTATGACTATGAGGTGGGAGAAACAGGACATACCTTTAAAAGGCAGCATGGGGTATAATGACTGATGGGAGGAACAGGGAGGAAATTTTCCTTTTTTTACACTTTCTGAACTCTTCACCTGGCTTCTCTCTATGTCCTTTATCGAACTCTGCAATGTGTTATGTCCTTGTCTTGGGCCTTTCTTACCCACTACGGCCCAAGTGAGTGTGCAGTGTGATAGAGATACCAGCAAAATGCTATGGGGCTTAGAGGAAGTGGAGATTAATTCCACTCCGGAGGCAGAATTCTTTGGGGAGATAGCATTTGAACAGACTTCGAGGGACAGATGGCATTTAGATAGCAGAAAGTGAAGGAAGAGTGAGCTAAAAGAAAGGGGTGGGCAAAGGGAAGTGGGTTGCTGTGCAGTGATGCACTTTTTGGAACTTCAGATTCTATAGCTGCAATGTGAAGATGATACCAGCATGGGCCACAGAGGTTGCGGTGAGGATCAAGCAGTGCACCCAAAGGCACAGCTAATATTTATATCACACCCACTGGGTGCCCACAGTCACATAGCTAGCAGGAGCAGAGCTGAGACACACGTCCAGGGCTGGGAAGGGAAGCCCTCGACTGCTAGTCCGTAACACCCTCAAAGGATGAAAAAGTCATCCATAAACCACCTTTACAAGTGTAAGTTATACTCTTCCTTCCAACCTAAGCCTGATGCCTGGACCCTAGAGACTTCTAAGCTAAAATTCCAGTTTGTTTCTGAGCTTCCTGGATAGTCACTAGCCTGCTGTCCTGGTGTCTAGTCTGATTTCCAGGCTGTTCCTCTAGATGTAAACACCCTCAGAACTCAAGAGTGAGATTCAAATCCAAGGACCCAGCCTGATTTGGCCTGGCTTGAGGCGTGGGGAGGGCCACTCAGCCTCAGTCTGACTGTGACCAGAGTTCCTTGACTTCCTCTCTGAGGAAATCATCAGCATTCAGAATCCTGTCTTAGTTATTAAGTTCTCAGCTGCTGGAGACATAAGCCACTTAGACACCTTCCAGATTGATGGCCTTGTTGAAGAGAGGTAAGCAGAGGGCCAATCTACTTCCTGGTATGTGAACAGCCAAATCAAACATTCTTGCCTTTGTTTAATACCATGATGCCTTCTGTAGAGGAGACTCATTTCTACTGGAGAAATGCAAGATAACTCACAGACCAGTAGAATCAAGTCTTGCAGCGAGTCATGGTCGTACTCCCGGAGAATGTTCTCCATTGTTTGTTTTGAATACCACTGTGGTGGCACCTGCAATGTTACCATTACCATGATTGACAGAAAATTGTCCTGGAATAAAAGTTCCTTTTCTTTGGTCTCTCAGGGAAAAGAAAAGTCTTTAGAGTGATACCACGTTTGTGCTGTGCCTTTTAGTTTATAATGTCTTTCACATAAATTACTTCTGTTCTCCTAACAACCTTGTGGTGATATGTGTGTGCGAGAGCGGGGAATGACATGAAGAAGGCTCGTGGAGGAGAGGAATTGTATCCTTTAGATTCATAGTGTCCCTGAGGCTCAGAGAGGTTAAGCAATATGATGAAGGTCACACAGCCCATCAAGGATAAAGCAGGAACTCAGATGCTGGTTTCCTGCCTCCAGATTTCATGCACTTCTAACTTTCTTGAGCTCCTGGGGAGCTCATATCCTTAGGTCAGCAGAAATGGAGGGAGCCTCTATGTTTGGTTTCTATACCTTTCCAAGTCCACACTCAGCTACAGTCTTCTAAGGAATTCATCAATTTTGGTTAGAAATGCAACAGAAGTGCTGTCTCTCAACTGGGGGCAATTTTGCCCTGGAGGACATTAAGCAGTGTCTGGGGACATTTGGGGTTGTCACAGCTGGGCAGAGGGGAGTGGATGTCCCTAGGATTTAGCGGGTAAAGGTTAGAGATTTTACAAAACATCCTACAATGCACAGGACAGCCACCATCCCCACCCCCATAACAAAAAATTATTCAGGCCAAAATGTTTAGAGTGCCAATACAGGGAAACTGTGTTGGAGGGGAAAAACAAAAAAATGAAAACAAAAACCCCTGCCTCTAACCCTGCCTCGAATTCCCAGATTGCCATGCCCTTAGAAAGCTTTTCATAACGTCTCATTTCTAAAACCAACTATAGATGTTTTGTGAGCACGTTTTCCTCCTGTTATAATGAGGATCTGCTAAATATGTCAGAGCTGGAAGGGGAAACTGAGGCCCAGAGAAAAGAAGTGACAGCTCAGGGTCACCCAGCAAATAAGTGATGGAGGAAGAACAGGCCCATTCTCCTGCTGTAAGGAGAATGCATTTTCTACTCCATCATGCTAAACTCCCTGCTCACTAGCTCTGCGCCAAGCCATTTTCTGACTCACTGATTCAATAAATGTTGTGATGTGAATATGCTCACTGACACAGACTTGCTATAGCTCATTCTCATACAAAAATGAGATGTGGAAAAAAAAATACGAAGAGAGGTGAAGAAACCCAATACAATGTGAGAAGAACCTCGTTGATTCTTCCTTAGTTCCCTTGATGTCTTTAGACCCCCACCCATGGCACAGTAGCTGGACGGAGGGGCTTTTAGTCTCTTTTTGAAGAGATGAAAAATAAAAGCTCTCAACTGGAAATGAAACTGACGTCATTGAAGCCCTCAAGTTTCCTTGCAGGAGGCACATTACTGAAAATACCCAAGTTTCTTGGAACTTCGATTTTTTTCTTATTTGATTTTCATAGCTTGTTCTGTTGGTTTAATGTTTGTTTTTCACTCAGCCAGTCAGTGAAACTAGGTTGGTCAGTGAACTTTCTAGGGACTGAAGGTTTCACTTTCAGGGTCTAAAAGTTTTGGTTTGGGCTTTTAAAGCCTTCATTAAGACAATTAGGGTTTAGCATTCTAGGCCAAGAGTGAATTTAAAATTACATGCATGCAAGAATTGCTTAGAGAGTATTTACTGAATAGGTTAATTTCTACAAAATATTTATCCATCATATGCTCTGTATTAGACTCTGCCACAGGCAACAGAGAAACAGCCCTGAGCAAGACCAAGGTGCTTTCTTTCCTCAATCCTGACAGTCTAGCTGGGGAAGTTAATCAGTAAATAGTTCTCATCTACCCCTCCAAAAAAAAAAAAAAAAAAAAAAAAATCCCTTAACTCACTCTATGGACGACTGAGCTCAAATTTTATTCTCGTACTAGAATACACTTACCTTTTTTTCTTTGTCAATTTCTATTCAGTTTTCAGGGATAAGAGCAAATGTCAACTCTCAAAAACACTTTAGAAATCTCTCTAGGTAATCAGGAAATGCTCGTTCAGTACATCTTCAACCTCTTCTCCAAATGGTTACAAAACCATTCGGCATGCATTGTGGCCCCTTGTGGGAAAGCGGTGTAGGCTGGTGATTAAAATACATTTTTTAAACCTAAACTGTATCACCTGCCGGTGCCTTGAGTAGCTTGCTTAGACTCTCTGAGCCCAGTTTCATCACCCATTGTGAGGATGAAGTATCTCAGAGCCTGCGCAGTACCTGGCATATGGCAATTGCTCAGTACAGAGTTAAAGTGTCAGGCACTAAGCTCTCTGTGCTACAGAGGATCCAAAAATTCAAAAATCCAAGTGACATGGGCACTTCTCCCACAGAGCTCATAATATAGGAAGTAGAAAGGTTCACAAAACGTCAGCAAAAGATAGACCACAACATGTTAGAACATTTATTAGAAGAAGTATTGGGGGGCAGATGAACATTAATTCTGCATGGCGGAGCTGATTATCTGCAAAGGTTCTTAGAAAGGATAGAATTTAAGCTAGAGCACGAAAAGAGGATAGGATCTTTGGGGCAAGCCCTGCAGGCAGAGGAGGGTAACAAGTGTACTGGGCATGCCCAGAGGAGGAAGTGGCTTAGCCCACAAAAGGCAGTGAATGTGAGAGTACTGGGTGTGGCTAAGCTGTTCTGTGTCGCTGAAAGGTGAGATTTTAGAGGTAAAATAGGTGTGAGAGAAGAGGGTTTGAGATACAGGTGGGATTAAATATGGGATTATTAGCAGAGTTAATTGAGAAACAGCATCAAATTCTTTTCTTTCTTTTTTTTTTTTTTAAGACAAAGTTTTGCTCTTGTTGCCCAGGCTGGAGTGCAATGACATATCTCAGCTCACTGCAACCTCCACCTCCTGGGTTCAAGCGATTTTCCTCTCAGCCTCCTGAGTAGCTGGGATTACAAACATCACCACCACACCTAGCTAATTTTTGTATTTTTAGTAGAGACAGGGTTTCTCCATGTTGGTCATGCTGGTCTCGATCTCCTGACCTCAGGTGATCCACCCGCCTTGACCTCCCAAAGTGCTTGGATTACAGGCGTGAGCCACCACTCCTGGCAACAGCATCAAATTCTTAAGGGTTGCAAATGCCCAATGCAAATGTCTGGACTTTCCCCTGAGTGCAGAGTCACTCTATGTTTCTGAGTAGAAGGATGACTTGAATTGATGAGATTCTTGCTATCAAGTTGCTCCATCTGGTCAAAAGCAAGGTAGAGGACAACCTGTAAGAGGATGTGATGAGTGAGATGCTAAAAGCCTGAAAGAGGAAGCCATTCAGGAGGAAGGCTTTAAGAGAGGAGGAGAAGAACCTAACACCCTGATCATTCCTCCACTGTCTTGCGTTCGTGTACGAATACCTGTCTTCCTCTCTTGACTCTGAGCTCCTGAAGAGCCCAGCACAGTGCCTGTCATTCAACAAAACCTCAGAAAATGTGGATAAAAATAAGAAATTGTAGAAAACTTTAGATGTAGCAAGTACAGTGGATTGGAAACAAAGAGTGTTAAGACTAGGAGACCTCTTAGGAATGTTTTGCAGTAGCTCAAGTGAGAACTGTTAAGCCTGGAAGAAGTGCAGTGGAATGAGCATGGGAGGGAGAGGATCCACAGAGATAAAGAGCAGGTATCTCACCGGGTGCACGGGCTCACACCTGTAATCCCAGCACTTTGAGGCAGGTGGATCACTTGAGATCAGAAGCAGGGAATTATAGACTCGTTTATAATTAGGGCTGCAGGGGAGCTTACATGTCATCAACCCTATTATTCCATATATAGGTGAAACGAGGCAAGCCGAGAACTGACTGCTTTTGATCACACAGCTACCAGGTGATAAATTTAGGGCATGAAACTCCTAAGCTAGTGTTCTTTCCAGTATGGTATATAGTTATTTTCTTCAATTCTTAAAAAGAATTTCAGAGGAAATGGTATGCATGAATATCATATACCACTTGTAATTTATTTTTTTTTTAACTAAAAGCTACATTGGGAATTTCATTTCCGTTTCTCTGATTAAAATAGGAATTCTAAAAGTCATGCATATTGATTGAAAAGTCCTCGGCTTTGGGGCCAAATTCTTCCAGTGGCTGTTACCTTCTATAATCCCATTTTCCAAGACATTTCTCTCTTGCCTACCCAGATTCACAACTTGCAGCTGAAGAATATGAAGCATGCCTGATGAACTTGTACAGCAGAGAGGGTGTCATAATTTTAGCCTAGAGGTAGTTCTAAGGGTAGTTCATCACTTTGCAAAGGTGAAATTAACTTTTAGATTAATCACATGATGATTTACATGGAAATCACATGAAAACTTACTTTTAGATAAATCACATGGCTCTGAAACAAAGGGACTGATTTTCTGAAATCACATCAAAAACCAGCCCCTTTACTTTTTCACACTTTGTGTGTATCGAGTGTCTGCGATGTGCTCCTCAGCACTCTAGCTGTCACAGTGGAGAGGATGATACAAAAGTTTAAGATACAGTTCTTCCTTCAAGCAGTTCTTATCCTAAATAAGGAGAAGAGACTTACATGGGGGAAAAAATCACACAGTAATTTATGATGCAACAATTATTTCTTTTCCTTGGTAACTTTCAGGCATTAAACAATGAATGGAGTAAGTGAGTCTCAACCTTGGAAGCTTATCACACAAATTTTGGGGAGGTGTTTATGGGCGACTACAGAATCTCAGCCTCTAGGTCATCAATCTGTGATGTCAGAGAACACACCTTCTCACTTTCTTGTCCTCCAGGGACAGTATCACGGTGGACAACAAACCAACACTGTCACCAGGAGGCAGGTGCAGAGTTCGAGGGCGAAAAGAGAGAAGGTACAAGAAACCCATCCTGGGAGGACCCATCAGGAATCTCCTCACCTCTGTTCTCTCTCCTCTCCAATTCATCTTTCACACTAATCCAGTTGTTAAGAGCTTCTGAGAGTCCCAATATTGGCAGTGTGTTCTAATAATAGCCATAATATTTATTAGGCATGACTTCGTACCAGGCACTGTCCTGAATACGTCGCATGCTAAACATACGTCTTATTGCGTAGTGACAGCAGATCTGGACTGATGGTCCCAATGTTGCCAATACCCAAGTGGGTGCTATTAGAAAACTAATTCTTGGCCGGGCATGGAGGCTCACGCCTGTAATCCCAGCACTTTGACAGGCCAAGGCAGGTGGATCACCTGAGGTCGGGAGTTTGAGACAAGCCTGATCAACATGGTGAAACCCCATCTCTACCAAAAATACCAAAAAAAAATAGCTAGGCATGGTGGTGCGCGCCTGTAGTCCCAGCTACTCAGGAGGCTTAGGCAGGAGAATTGCTTGAACCTGGGAGGCGGAGGTTGCAATGACCCGAGGTCACGCCACTACACTCCAGCCTGGCGCCTGGTGACAGAGTGAGACTCTGTCTCAAAAAAAAAAAAAAAAAAGGAAAAAGAAAAAGAAAAAAGAAAACGACTTCTCTCTTTGCTATTTCCTCATCTGTGAATGATGAGGGAGTTCCAGTACTAGAGGGCGAGTAGAGTAGAGACACCCTCAATCAATTGCTGGTTGAAGTATAAACTAGTACAACCTTTATAATAGGAAGAATGCAATGCCTAGTAAGATTTAAAATATGCATGTTCTTTGATTAAACAACCTAACCACTAGAAATCCATCCTATAGAGATAGCAGTAAGAATATGTAAGGATTCACAAGCAAGGATGTTCGTGGCAACATCATTTGTAAAAGCAAACAAATTGAACCATCATAAATGTCTATCAGCAGAAAAATAGCTGAAAACACATCTAGTCGATGGAATAACTAAACTGCAAATGAGATGTGGACTTGGGAAAGTTTTTCACAATATATTTTTAAATAAAAGAACAGATCAACATGCATGTCATAATTTATTTTCTATAAATAATGTATATGGATGTAGATGTACACATAAATAGTTATAAGTTACATTTAGCTTAGAAAAATATCTTGATTGATAAATACTAACAGATTGGAGAAGGAAACTTTCATTCTTTAAGTCATTTTTTAAAAGGTCTCCATAATGCTAATATTTACTTTTTTGTGCTTTTAGAACATTTTGAATGCAAATAAACTAACACGTGCCTTCTAAGAAAGATGGATCTGGTAAACAGGAGGCTGTTGTTCTTCCATTACCTACCATTATTTAGGTTAGTCTGAAGGGTCTTCAAACAGAGAAAGTTTGCCATGCAGGGGTGAGGAGTGCAGGGGGCAATCTGGGAGGGATGGATGAGGACTAGTGATGGGAAGGAAACAATAGAAAAAAACATTGAGAAGCTACGATGCTGGAGGGCACTACACAAGGTGAAGCGTCTCTGAAAACATTCTGGTAGGATTCACATGGAGAAGAGGAATAACACACTGAGTGTGGGATGTTTGACTTGCTGCAATGATCCCTTTCTCTGTGCCCAACCGCAGGCACTCTCCAATAAAGTCTATTTCACACAAACATATGCACACACACACAAAAATGTTTAACCAAACAATGACAAGGGTGACTTGGATATCCCTAAGCTCCCTTCTAACTAAATTTTGAGTGTCTGAGCCTTTCTACTAGCCTGTCTTTAGCTGGCTCGCTTCCTTCTCACCTGTATTTCCTAGCAGGCCTGCCGGACCACTACCATTCATCCTCAAAGTGAGCCTAACTGTGCACTTTTACACCTGTTGGCTTTTACCTGTGCCTCTCTTTGGCTAGAATTCTTCCATTTTCTCTGCCTGATGGATCCTACTCAGTCTTAAGGCCATGCTTTAAATGCCCCTTTCCTAGAAACCTCACTTTTTCTCAAAACAGAACTAGTTATGTTCCCTCCCAAGCCCCTCACGTGCTCCGTGCATACCTCCTGTTGAGTTGGGTGGAGGTGGCGGAGCTGCCATTGCTTTCTCCTGAAGGTACCGAATGTGTTTATGTATCGCTGTATCCAGAGCCTCCAGCATGCTGCCCCGAGCATTGGAGATGCTCAAAAACTGTTGGAAAAATAATGAACATGTGAATTAATAAATCTGCTTTGGCCTAACTTTGATTTCAGAGGCCTTACTGGTGCTGAAAACCATTCCCCCACAATGTGCATTTGGTGGTCTAAATGATGGGAGCATTCTCCTCCAAATGCCTGTTGTTCGACCCACAAATATGCCCCAGGATCATCCCACCAATTGGTTATTCCAGGCTGTTCTGGCCACAGAGGATCCTCAAAACCTGCTTAGATTCCAAATGGCCTGTTTTCCAAGGCCAAGTGCATGGTCTAACTGTGTCCCTAGCTGGGCCGGCGGAGATGTACAGGAAGAGGATTTTTCTCAGGATAAAAGGCTGACTCTGGCCTGCAGCTGATGGCTTTTAATAGCCTAATGATTATGTGAGAGTCCTTGGCTTGGTCTGGCCTGGCCAGGCACTGAGCACTGGCAGGAGCCACACCCAGGTTAATTGATCTGTTTCTATCCTCTGACAGGCCCTGGGCAGGAGTCAGCACATTTTCCTCTGTGCACAGATCTTCCCTGTGTCAGGCTTACAAAAGAAAGTTTCCTGAGCTGAGCAGGTCTGGCACATCTTCAGTTGTCCTGAGTCTTGTCCCCTTGGCCTCTCCACTTCTTTTTTTCTTTCCAAACTTTTCTCTCACTCCTGCCCTAGCTGTTTCTTTCCTCTTTTCTCATTTTAACTGACCTCCCTCCTCCTTTCCTTCCTTCTCTCTTCTCTCCCCGCTCCTTTCCATCTTCCCTCCCTTCCTTCTTTCCTCCCTTCCTTCTTTCCTCCCTTTCTCCCTCCCTCCCTTCCTCCTTCCCTGCCTTGCTCCTTCCCTCCTTTCCTTCTTCTTTTCTTTCTTCTTTCCTTCCTTCCTCCCTTCATCCTTCCTTCCTCCCTCTTCCTTCCCATGTTTATTTGTTCTGTCTTTTTTATCTCTGTCTTCCTTATTCCGATGCCCCGACTCCAGTTCCCCCTTCTTTCTCCCCTCATTCCCCAGCCCCATGCCAGCTTATCTTTCACCAACATTTCAGAACCCTCTCTTTTGCTTTCCTGCCTGCCATATTGTCTAGAAATCCAATGGCTATTTGTATAATCTTCCCCATCTCTCCTCCTTCAAGTGTCTGAGAAAAGAGGCCACATTGTCTTTCACTCTTGAAAACAGTTTCAGGTACCACTCCTGGCGCCTGACCTTTGTTACATTCCACTCCCAGTAACTAAGTTGACCAGTGCTGGTGCCCAGAGAACGGATCCAGGCCCGTAGCCAAAGCCAGTTGGGGGTTAGCTCTAGGAGGCCCTCATACTGAGACTGGCAACCCAAAGTTTGCAAGTTGTCTTTTTGTTCTTTTCCTTCACCTCTTGAGCCTATGCAGGGTCACTCTGTATACTCAGGCTACACATGAGTACTCATAGATGAGCGCTATAAATTCATAGATATAACAACATAAGAGATCAGATACAGCCAAGACGAATCTGCCCATTCTTTGACCTTTCTTGATTCTTCATAAAGAATGAAGTGGAGGCCACTGCTGAGTGTGCTGTCACTCTGAGGGGCTTCTAGGGCACAATAGGTTACAGATGAAGTTCTTATTTCTTCTATTCATTCATTCAATAAGCATAACAGAGTGGCATTTCCGGCACTGGAAACAGGGACACTAAGATGTTCCCAGTTCTCAAAGAGCTTACAACTTAACAGAGGAGATGGACCTTAGAAAAGCTGAGGTAATTATTAAGAAAAGTACGGATGAGGTGCCATGGAATACAGACTGGCTGTGGAAGATGGTAAAATACTCAGAGAAGGAGATATCTGAGCCAAGTCTTCAGTTATTGCACAAACAAAAAGACCCAACCATGAGCAGGTGTGCAAGACAGCCAGAGGGACCGGTGTTCATTACAAGGAAAAAACCCCACAAATAACTTGGAAAAAAGGCACGAAAAATAAACCCTAACAAAAACTAAGAGTCAAAGATTTAATCCACTCTGCTCTCCCTTTCCAATGCCACTGACAATTTTACTTGAAATGGATGTCTGCCAGTCAATTCCTCAGCCCCAATTCAAGGTTAGACATCCAGAAGCCAGAAGAAGAATGACATGCTAGAAAGATGATTTCGAACCAAGAGATTTGAATCATGGTTCTGCTTTAACATGGAGTCTGAGCAAAGTCCTCCCCTTAGTCCTCAGTCATATTCCAAGTTCCCCTCAGCTTTAAATGTGGTGTTTGCTTGTAGGACTGAGAATGATTTGTTGGGTTGTGCCATGACCCCACAAAGAGAACCTTCTGTGTCTTCCATGTCAGTCCTGTGTTCCTAAAGCCACAGTCCTTTGGGGAAGGAAGTGTGGGGTATGTTTTCACATAATTTATAAATGAGGACTAGAGAAGTACTCTTTTTATTACC
This sequence comes from Cheracebus regulus, assembly GCA_963574635.1. NCBI lineage: Eukaryota > Metazoa > Chordata > Mammalia > Primates > Pitheciidae > Cheracebus > Cheracebus regulus. The sequence goes on from CAUYQU010072311.1 coordinate 39,800, forward strand.
CCAAATGTGCCTGTGTCTCCTCCTCAGCTTCTTAAGAGTTCCATGGCCAGTTCACCTCCCCATTCTGACACCTAACACCAACAGTGAGGCTCCGTTCTTAAGAGATGTAAGATATTCTGGAGAAGAAGTCAGGGTCCACGTTGAAGTGTGCACAGGTGATTTAATGAGAGCTGCTGCCTTTTGATGTTGGCTACTGACGCTTTCTCCGACAGGTAGGTGTCTTGTGTGCCAAGACCAATAGTATTTCTTGCAATCCGGAGGCAGATTCTGCTCACAATCTTGAGACACAGCAAACTCTCTCCTCATCCAAGAGGAGGATGGGATGGGGCACTGTGAAGCGGTAGGGAGGAGGAGATGGAGCAAAATACTTGTTTGTCTGGTGGAGAACACACAGCTTCCCGTTTCAACCAAGACTTTTGAAATGCACAGAATCACAGCTCCTTCTCCTTTCCCTCTGGAAAGAAAACTGATCCTGCAGCCATTGAAAAACAGGACTGTGACCAGGAAGGGCAAGTCGTGTGTGTCAGCATTGTGGACTTTTATATAAATAATAATTTTCCAGTGGGAACTGTGATCTCTTCTCGTCTCTTCTATTTTTAAATGCTAATTACTTCTGATTTTGTTTACGTAGGCGGAGCTAATAAGAACATTTGCTTCGTAACCATTGAACTTAATGTATCTGTTTTTGGACACTGGTGATTTATTTTTGCACACATGCTCCAAATTGGTGCTAATTACTTTAAAGGATCAGAGTTTCTATTCCAAGAGGGATGACGACAGAATGTCAATTTGGAGTCTCTGAGCAGAATGTCCCAATTATCAATGCATTCCAGACCAGAATGGACTTGGCATCTCCTTGAAGGGATTTGGCTTCACGTTTATCAGCCTGGTTGTAGCTTCATTAAAACGTGCTTTCTAGTAACTTGTGGATGTGCCTATACTTTTCTCTGTCTCGAAGACCCTTCAGTGTCATATCAGGATCTACCTTTTAATTTCCAGATCAAATACATCTCCCTCTGTGCCTTGTTTTAAAATCTATTTGACCCAAGATAAGCTTAATTCTTGTGAAAGTCCCACAGCACTTTTCTGATTCCTTTCTGAAAGAAGTTAAGCACTTTCTACATTGCATTGGAATCATTTGTTTACATTCGTACCTCCTTCCTGCTATAGAAGCCTCTTAGTGACAATACTTCGTCTGAATCATCTTTGTCCTCACAGCACAGAGACTTTTCTGGTGCCCTGTACATAACAAGTCCTTTATACATTGATTTAATTGAGGTTTGTTTATAATGTCCTTCATGCTCCAGAAAGATTTTAAGGAATGTGTAAATAAATATTTCTGCAACAAAGGAATGAATACATCTATATGCACACAAAATTACTAAAGTCTATAATCAGTGTATAAAGCATATCTATACAATACAAAATTTAACTATCATACCTAAAAGAAAAGCAACCACTATGCTGTGGGGAATGGTTGAGGGGTAGTAACAAAGCTTTAAATCTCAATGACTACCACCAAAGTAACCCACATTTCTAATATGGTATTTGCTCAACACAAATGTTTAGATGAACACAGTAGATGACAACCATCTGAAGTGAGGGGAGGGGGTGTCACTGTCTACACAGAATAAATGTGGAGCATACTGTGACCAAGAAGATATGGACACAAAGGAAAAAGAGCAGACAGGTCCATCCTCATTGTTCATTTATCATTCAATTACTCATCCAGCAAACTTTTATCGAGAAGCCTCTATGTCAAATACTATGCTTGTGCTATGGATGCAAAGGTAAATAAAAACATCCTAGTTTAGCTGTTTAGACCAGCGGTCAGAAAACTATGGCCAATGGGCCATCTCTGGATCACTGTTTGTTTTATAAATGAAGTTTTATTGGAATACTCATGCCAATTCATTTATGTATGATCTCTAAGCTAATGTTCTTCCACCACTGCAGAACTGAATATTTCTGACAGAGGCCCTATGTCCTGCAAAACGAAAATATTGACTGTCTCTCAACTGTCCCTTTACATAACACGTTGGTTGACACTGGTTTAAAAGTCATTAAAATACACTGGAGACAGTGCCACAGGGGGCAAGGACAGCATTCTGTGGAAGACAACTCCATCTTATAAAGTCAAGGAAGGTCTCTTAGACTAGGACCGTGGAGGAAGAGACCATGTGTTTCTTGCTCACTGTTGTACTGAAGTGCCTGACACATAGTAGGTACTCAGTAAATATTTGTTGAATGAATAAACAAATAAGGTTACTTTTAAGATGCGAGTGAAAGAACGATTGGAGTAATCCAGAACAAACGTGGAGGGATGGATACAGCACATGTAATGACCTGAGGCAAGAGAAGTTCAGTTGCTCTGGAAAGCAGATGCTGTCAGCTGCAGGGGGAGTGAAATTAGGAATGAGGTTTAGGATAAGGAGGAGACAAGGCTGGAAAGTGAGCAGGAATCAGATCAAGCAGTGCTACTTAAGCCTCACTGTAGAGCTGGCGCTTTATCCTGAGGACCGCAGAGAGCCATTAAAAAGTTTTAAGCACGACAAATATAAGTTCAGAGCATTGCTTTAGAAAGACCATTTGGGCTGCTTTGTGGAAAATCAGAAGGAAAGCAAACCCAGGGCTGGGAGCCAGATTAGGAGCTGTGGCAGAAATCCTGGGAACTCAGTTAGGCAGTGACACTGGGTATAGGGATCAAATTTGAGAGAGATTTAGGAAGATAGGACCTGGCAGCTGAGTGCTGAGGGTTGGAGGGTCACAGCGAGGGAGGGTTAACGACGATGGCAAAAGGTTTCGGCCTTGAAAGACAGGTGAGAGGAAGGCACGGCCCTTCCCTGAGATGAAAACGCATAAAAGGTTAAGGAAAGGCGGGAAATATTGGCTGCACTTGGGGCATGCTGAATTCAAGGTGCTTATAAGATACCCAGGAGGAAATTATATATGTAGGTTTGAAACTCAGACCGGCAAGCTAGTCTAAAAATCTAAAATGGAAAGTCATTAGAATCCAGAAAGTAATTAAAGTCGTAAGAGTATATAACATTTTTAGAGAGAACTTGTAGAGTGAGAAAGGGTCAAAGAAAATATTTTTTAAACCAGAGGAACAACATTCAATAGAATAACAGAGCTGAAGCAGCCCTTTAAAAAGACTGAGAAAGAGCATCCAAAAAGACAGGAAGAGAACCAGTGCAATTCAACGTGACAGAACCAAGGGACATGATCTAGTCAAGGTCAAGAATTTCAAATAATTAAGAAATGTCTACTGTAATAAAGACTGAAGTGGAGATAGAGCCAGGACAAATTGACTGTTGCCCTTCTTGACAGCAGCTTTGACAGATGCTGAGAGTAGGAGCAAAACAAACATGAATAGGAGGTGAGGAAGTGGACATAGTAAGTGCAGACAATCTATGCAGGAATTTTGGTAGTAGGATAATTGCTGGAGGCCGGTAGAGGGAGGTTTTGTTTCATCTATCTGTCTTCCTCCCTCCCTCCCTTCCTCCCTCCTTCCCTTCCTTCCTTCCTTCTTTTCTTCCTTCCATCCTTCCCCCCTTCCCGCCCTTCCTCCCTTTTTCCTTCCCCCTTCCCTCCCTCCCTCTTTTCCTTACCTTCCTCCCTTCCTTCCTTCTCTCTCTCCCTTTCTTTCCTTTCCTCCCTTCTTTCCTTTCTTCCCTCCTTCTGTCTCCCTCCCTCCCTATCTTCCTTCTTTCCTTCCTTCTTTCCATCCTTCCTCCCTTCCTTCCTTCCTTCTTCCCTTCCTTCCCCCCCCCCCACCCAAACATCCCAACCCCCCCCCAAAGATTACAACCACCCAACCACCCACACAAAAGAAACAAACAAAAAACACAAAAAACAAACACC